>OY740792.1:45026118-45279201 GCA_963514005.1 Raja brachyura | reverse complement strand
TAATTGATCCTAATGGTACTCCACTCGGAACAGACTTCCATCTAGAGAAAAAAATAGACTCATTTATTCCTTCTCTCTATTACATGCATCTTAACCAATCCACCTCCCCCGCTAATATGTTATCATCAATCCAAATGTAACAGCCTTTTGTCGGTACCCTATAAAGTTCAGATGGACTCTCTTCACTGTTTCTTACTTTAGTTAAATCATCAGAATAAACATTTCTCCAATTGAACTTTCCTTTCATAAAACAGTGTTGTCTCTGCCTCACATAAAATGATTTCCTCATTGTCCTGTTACAACATTGTTAACAATGGATTATGGAATTTTGCCAACAACTGAGATCGGGCTAATTGGTCTACTGTTTTTTATTTCCTGTTTTCTTAAAATGTCATGTTTCGTTTGTCATTTTTGAATTTGCTGTAATTCAGTACATTGTTACACCAGCAGTTCTGTTACCAATGCTGTTATAACACCATTGCACTGGATGGTGATAAGTATAAGAGCCAATTTGAATAGTTCCAGTAATCTACAATGTACAGTAATCTTATTGTCTGAAAAGTTGCCTATCCATGTCCTCCAGAGATGCTGCCTGACTGGCTGAGTTACTCAAGCACTTTGTGTTTCATTCAGTTCGTCTTGGCCTACATGATCTCCCGGTTGCCAAACAATTTAACTCCTCTTCCCATTCTCATACTGACCTTTCCGTCCTGGGCCTCCTCCATTGTCAGAGTGAGGCCAAACACATTTTGGAGGAACCGCACCTCCTATTTCGCTTCGGCAACTTACAACCCATTGGCATGATTATTGATTCCACTAATTTCAAGTAAACCTTGCATCCCCTCTCTTTCCATCCCTTCCCCAACTTAGTCATTGTATTAGTTTCACTGTCGTCCTGTTGAGTTTCACTGTCTGTATAACTTGTTATCACATACCCCAACAACCTATAATGGGCCATTGTCTGTTCTACCGTCCCTTGATCATTGTTGATTTTTGCAGATGCTTCATTCATTTGTTTTATGTACCTTTTATATTTCTCGTTTCCCTCCCCTGACTCTCAATCTGACGAGGGGTCTCGACCCAAAAAGCCACCCAAAATAAACTGTACCGCTTCTTCAGAGATGCTGCCTGACCCGCTGAATTACTCCAACTTTTTGTGTCTAACTGTGTGATTTTTGTTTGCTAAACCAGCATCTGCAGTTCCACATGTCTCCATTAAAATCTTATTTAAATGATTTAAACAAATAACTAAGAGTTGATCCTATGGATAGGGATTCTCTTTTTAATTACAGTGGGCGTTTTTGTTAAATGGATGACATTAAGCTAATAAAAAGCAGCAAAAATGAATATATTCAGTCTGAAAGAGTAATGCTGTTTCTCTTGGCACCAATTTAAACCTGTGTTCCACCTTCTCCTGGTTCAGGAGATATTTTCTGGCATTTACTTCACTGACCTCAGCATATATTTTTGTTTTCCTTCAACACCTAAAGTATTTCATTATTTTATCTTCTGTACTTTACGTACTTCCTGAATTAGTCCTTATCAAATTGTTTGGAAATAGAAAATTTCTTGAGCAATTAAGTTCTCCTTTATTTGTAACTCTGCAACATAATGTACCTGCACTTCTGTCTTCCAGTTTTGAATGACCAAAGAAAATTAGGCTCGAAATAAACCTGCCCTATGAGGTGCGACACTAAACATTAAAATACAACCAGTGATGTTTGCAAAAGAGCCTTATGCCAGGCATGGAAATGTGTGCAGCCCTGATAATTTAATTCCCATAGCTACAGATGTTAGGAAATGTAATGCAAAAGATAATCATCATTGTTACCTGCAAGACCAAACAATACATAAAGCAATACCATTGGAAGATAATGTTTTGTTTTTATATAGTCTATTGATAACAAAAATATTGAATTGTTGGCCTTTACATTGTACTGGGGCTTGTACAATTCTATAGTCCTTTTGAGAACTGGTTATCAATTTAACCTAACACTATCCATTCTATACACCTGCTACAAACAAGTAAAAGTTTATTTTTGCGCTTCTTTCTCACCGAATGCAGGATATTCTTCAAAAGCTGATGTTCGTGAAGATTAAAATTAGGTTCTGGTGTAAGAGTATTTCATTAATCTCGGTTCATTAGTCTCAGATCTCAGTTTGGAATAACAATAATTGCACGTTACAAGATGAACCTGAAGCTAAAACATCCCAAGTTAAAAACAGCATGGTGATCATCCATCGATGTCATTATCCATCAGCTTTTAGGATAGTCATCAATTCTTGTCATTCTTTCTCTTTACATATTCATAAAATCTCCCAGTCCACATGAGCCTTCAACTTTTCAATACATAGATATCTCAAAAGTTCTTGAAAAATGAGGTGTGCAATGCCTCAGGCTTCATCGTCAATGCTGCTCAGACCTTTCTTGTGTGTTTCCTCTCAGTGGGAATTTGCAGTCTGCAGCTGGATCCATCCCACAGTAAATAATTTTCCAAGATGTAGAAAATGCGAGTAAACATAAATTTAAACACTTAAAAGAATGCGGAACATTTGCACACACTCTGGTTAAACACCTGAATTATTAGCATGCTCTTCAGGAAGGCTGGCTCCATCCTTGGGGTGGAGTTGGATTAACTGGAGATGGTTTTGGAGGGGAGGATGCTCCTTAAACTGTGGAGCATCTTGGACAATACAGCCCACCCACTCCATGACACACTGGTCAACCTAAGGAGCACCTTCAGCAACAGACTGGTTCCACCAAGATGCAGCACAGAACGACACAGGAGATTCTTTTCCTGCACTTTCAAACTGTACAACTCCTCACACTTCTGTCATGGGGTAGACTGACTCCCCCTCCCCCCTCACTCCTCCCACCCCCCACCCCTCCTAACCTTTGCACATTCCCAATCCTGGACGTTCCACTCGTCGCTTTAATTTCATCTTCTTGTGTTTTATGACTGTTGGCAGACCAATTACCCTCCTGGAATAAATAAAGTTTTATCCTATTGTATTACCATTTTTATTTTGATACCATGCAGGAGATCTTTTCAATTGAATTCGCTGGAGGAACTCTCCCTAATCCCTATCCAATTCTGCACCCATTTGTTTTTTTGAAGATTCAACATTGTGAGGCATGAACACAGTTGTATCTTTTGTGCATTCTCGCTTGCTTCTGTGGATTCCGGCCACAAAGAGCAGATCACAACTTTGGTTAAATGTTCATATGGGATTACCAGTGTGTGACTTTAACATTGGTTATGAGCAGAATGGAAACCTCAAACAATGCCAAGACTAACTTGGAAATATTGATAAATGAATGTACAATCATAAAAGTGGGATGTCATATAGATGATTATACCCCATAGAATGTTAGAATGCATTTCAAGTATCCCGCTAGCAGCTCCATGCAATTTAGCCAAAGTATGGTAAGAAAGTAAAAGGAGCGGTTTACACAAACATGAGTAACATGTGGGAATTGAGAAGAAACAAATGGTTAACTCAGCGGGACAGGCAGCATCTCCGGAGAGAAGGAATGGGTGACGTTTTGCGTTGAGACTCTTCTTCAGGCTTGATTGTATTCATGTATTGTCTTTTCTTTGACTGAAAAGCATGCAATCAAAAGCTTTTGACTGTACCGCATACATGTGACAATAATAAAAATTATACTAAACTAAACAAGTTAATGGAGGTGGGTGGCTTAAATGGATAAGTAGAAATTGGGAGACAACATTTGTAAAAAATTCCAAGTTAAAAGTAGTATGTGTTTGTTAAGGGTGTTGGTGAAAATATTGGTGTAAGAGGTGATCACCAGAGAAAGAGACGCAAAAATAGAGAGAAAAGTTATCTGCACTAAAACAGTTTAAAGGTTAACTACGGCAGGTAATGCTGCTGAAATTTGAAAATTGCCAGAAACTACTGGGATGGCATTTTAGTTGCATTGTGCAAAGTTAAAAGACAATTGAAGTTCGTTATTCCATCTCAGAACCGATAAAGTTCCTTCAGTTCTCCAAGAGCTTTGCATAACAAGTCTTCCTCAGGCAGTTCCATTGTGACCTACTATATGTCTCCAGTCACTTCCTGCCATTTTCTGCTTCGTAATGGAGAAAGAAGCCAAACATGGCATCAGTATTAAAACTAAAGTAAGTCAAGAGGAATAACTTTAGTACATAGAAAAGTACAGCACATGAACTGGCTCTTCAACCCACAATGTTCATGTCAAACATGATGCCAACATTGTGAATTAAACAAAAGCAATAAGCAAAATAATCATATTTTGGATTGAATATTGAAGAGCCTGATAGTTTCTAAACATCAATGCACTACCATTTGGTTTGAGATAATGATAACCTGATTGAATTCAGGAATGCTGTTCTCCAATGTGTTTGAAAAGCAGGAAATTTAAATTTAAAAACTGTGATTGATTTTTTTTGTAAATGGAATAAATGTAAGGAAATTGAATTGGTGTAGGAAGAAACTGCAGATGTTGGTTTACACCGAAGATAGACACAAAAAGCTGGAGTAACAAAGCGGGTCAGGCAGCATCTCTGGTGAAAAGGAGTAGGTGATGTTTCAGATCAAGAACCTTCTTCAGACACAGAATCATAGAATTATAGAAATTAGGTGCAGGAGTAGGCCAATCGGCCCTTCGAGCCTGCACCGTCATTCAATATGATCATGGCTGATCATCCAACTCAGAATCCCGCACCTGCCTTCTTTCCAAACCGCCTGATCCCTTTAGCCACAAGGGCCACATCTAACTCCCTCTTAAATATAGCCAATGAACTGGCCTCAACTACCTTCTGTGGAAAAGAATTCCTGAGATTCACCACTCTCTGTATGAAAAATATTTTTCTCATCTCGGTCCTAAAAGATTTCCCCCTTATCCTTAAACTGTGACCCCTTGTCCTGGTCTTCCCAAACATCGGGAACAATCTTCCTGCATCTAGCCTGTCCAACCCCTGCAGAATTTTGAAAGTTTCTATAAGATCTCCCCTCAATCTTCTAAATTCTAGCGAGTACAATCCAGGTCTATCCAGTCTTTCTTCATATGAAAGTCCTGACAGCCCAGGAATCAGTCTGGTGAACCTTCTCTGTACTCCCTTTATGGCACGAATCAGGGGAGAGGGAAACGAGAGATATGAAAAGGTTCAGAGAACAAATGAATGAAAGGTACGCAAAAGGACAGATCAAAGCCAGCAACAATGATCAAGGAAAGGTGGAGCCTACAAGGGGAATTGGGTTGCAAATAGATAGGCTACATTACAATTGAATGGTAAGCTCCACTGCGAAATCGCCTCACATTTTGTCTGCTCCACTGCAAAATCTCCTCAGCAGTCTGAAGAAGAGTCTCGATCCGAAACGTCACCCATTACTTCTCTCCAGAGAAGTGGCCTGTCCCGCTGAGTTACTCCAGCATTTTGTGTCAATCTTCAATTGAATGGTAACACAGGCTTGAGGCAGATTAGCTTGCTCTTGGATCAGTTTTGAATACTTTATTATTAAGTTGTTCAGCAGTCTTAAAGGAATCCTTGTACATAAAACATGGCTTTATTACAAATTCCATCTGCAGTCATGGAACGGCAAGCTGAGCCTCTTGGGGTTCTAATTAATCTATATCTGCTCTATCATAGACATTATCAACTTGGTCATCGCCCATCTATCATCTTACCCTTCCAATGCTTGATCTAAAGCATCAATCAGCATAATTTAATTGATATCCCATTTTCATCTCTAATTGAGTTATGTAGGAGGATTGCTTTAACTGACAACTTCAATTATAAATACTGCATTAAAAAAATATCTGAACCATCATTCCATTTTGAATTCATTTTTCACTAGGGCAAATAATCCATCCATCTTGGTATGTCCATGCTTATAACTGTGGCCAATAACGAGGGAATATATCACTCATAAACAACTAGACAACATGATAGTTCTTCAAATGTGCTTGATTGCAGGCAATGATGATATCAGAAACATGGGAGAGGAATGAAATGGTACTCTGTCAAACAGTCACTGTTATCCCAGAACTGTCAGTTTATATTCCATTTTGTCTGAAAATACTTGGACCTTTTGCTCCCACTTCAAATTAAATTGTTTGCAGTATTTTAACAGTCAATTCACAATTCGTAATAACCGAAATACTTGGCATTTCCAAGTGATAGAAAATAATGAAAGTGATCTTGTGCTCTCATGGGGTGAATGAAGCTCAAAGAGGCAGCTCTAGAGATATTACCTCCTGAGGTAAATAGCTGTTTCCTCCCTCTAAAATTAGTTGTGGTTCATCTGTGATTCCTAATTTCCTAAATCTTACCCCATATCCCCCTCTCCGCTCCCCCCCCCCCCCGCCCCCTCTTCTCCCGTTATCATCTCAATTTTTATATCTGCATATTTGCATATTTATTTCCACTGTGTGGTGTGATCCCCCCATTGTTCCCCTCCTCCTTCCCTCCAATAACCATTAGGGTTCTTCTAGTTCATCATTTACATCAAGAACATATGGTAATACATTCCCCAATATAATATCTTGTCTCCATCATTCCTGCCATTCAACACAGGACCCTTTTGTTCCTGCATTCTGTATCTTGGAGCAGCATACATTTCTTCCAACATTGTTTTTTTTTTGCAGTTTTCCATATTCTGCCATATTTATATTAAAAATATGTACATTTTGCCAAACCCTCCCAATACTATAGCATCTGTTTCTTTTTAGTTTGGAGATACAGCGCAGGAACAGGCCCTTCAGCTCACCAAGTCCATGGTGACCAGTATGCCACTATCCGACACACTAGGGAAAATTTACAATTTTTACTGAAGCCAATTAATCTACAAACCTGTACTTCTTTGGAGTGTGGGTGGAAACCGGAACACCTGGGGAAAACCCACGCGGTCATGGGGCGAACATACAAACTCCATATGGACAGCACCCTTAGTCAGGATTGAACCTGGGTGTCCACCACCGTTTCCTGACCGAATGTCTATTCTACCATCACCTTAATATTTCATGCTATTTGTGAGGTGCCATTATTTAGAGCTTTTCACAACTTCTCTGGAGGTTGAGGTTTCAGTGACACATTAACTCCACCTTTGTCACTCCAAATGTCATCTTTTGAAGCAGCAGCATATAGCAGAAGTCCTAAAGGGACTGCCAGTGCCATGAAACTGGAGAGAAAGGAACATTTCTCAGTGTTCAAATTGCTGTTACCCTGTCATGTTATTATTTGTGGGCACTGTGTGAGAGAGAGAGAGTTCTTTGTATTTGCAGTCACTGTAAACCTCATGGATGACAGTAAAACTTCATCCATTCCAATTGTTCTGCTGTCATCTATTTCCCTAGGTATAGAAACTGTTGTGTGTGAATATATTTTGTTTTGCTTCAAAGGAAGAAATGAAATGCATGATGTGTAAATCCTTAACAAATAAATATTTAATGAACTAAATACTGAACATGCATCTCATTGAGAATGGATGGGAGAATTAATAGTTTCATTTTGTTTTGCTTTTCCTATCATTTTTTCACTCCGCATCTTTTACTGTGTTGAGCTGCTCTATGGACAATGGTGATATGACACTCTTCCAAATGTCTCTCATCTGTGCACCATTGACCATTGACGTTCAGTAATCTCCAGCAAATACACTGTCTAATTACAATTGAGTGCCAGAATCTGGTATAGATCTTTTAGCCCTCCTTCACCCAAGGGAGCCAATCTTTGAAATTATTTTTCATTTTACTTGTTATGGCTTCAACTTGGAAGTATATAATATTGTTGAGGGCAGTGCTTATTCTTTCAAACTTTCTTGATCTGGTGGTGTGACAAACAGTAAAAGTATTCATTATTTAAGTCGCAATATAAAAACCATAAAATAAAAAGTTAAATGTGGAAATCTGTAGAAAAGGTTGAAAATTCTGCAGCAGTTCATCGAATGTCTCCTCGAATGTTGGCTAATTTTATTTCAGGTAGACGTCTGGTCAATATCCATTCATAATTCAGAAGAAGGTGGTGGCTGCAAGCAGTAAAAACACAAATCACAGGAAATTAGCATTTCCCTGTATTATCTCAAAATAAGGCCGGTTGTGTCATTAAGAAAAGGTAAAACTACATGAGAAAAGTAACTCTGGTCTAAAATAAAAATTGAAAGGTAGTGTCAGAGGGTTTTCACATGGTGATAGTTAAAAGGTAGTAATTTAAAAGAAAAAAAATGGCATCACAGAGTTGACAGACGAAAGGAACGTTGTGGGCCTTGTTCCTTAAATCTACTGGGCTTGATAGACTGTAGTAGGTTAAGTTATATTAGAGTCATACCCATACATCACAGAAACAGACCATTCAGCCCAACTCATCCACAGCGACCAAGATGCCCCATCTGAAGTAATCCCATTTGTCAACGTTTGGCCCACATCTATTCTAAGGATAAGGGGGAATTCCTTTAGGACCGAAATGAGGAAAACATTCTTTACACAGAGAGTGGTGAGTCTCTGGAATTTTCTGCCACAGAAGGTAGTTGAGGCCAGTTCATTGGCTATATTTAAGAGGGCGTTAGATGTGGCACTTGTGGCTAAAGGGATCAGGGGGTATGGAGAGAAGGCAGGTACGGGATACTGAGTTGGATGATCAGCCATGATCACATTGAATGGCGGTGCAGGCTCGAAGGGCCGAATGGCCTACTCCTGCACCTATTTTCTATGTTTCTATGTTTCTATCCCTCAAAATGTTTCCTATCCAAGTGTCGTTTAAATGCTGTGTTGGTATCCACCTCAATTACATCCTCCAGCAAGTTGTTCCATGTACCCACCACCATACTCATATTATTTTATGAAAGGACTAGGAAATTTTGATGTTGTGTGTTTTCAATTTTGTGTAAGGGCATGACTCCACTTTTGTTCTCACAGTAAAGGGCCCGTCACACTTGGCGATTTTTTTCGGCGACTGCCGGCATCATATCAGTGTTGCCAAAGGATTTTGAATATTTTGAACAAAATCCAGCGGCGACAAAAAAAATGTTGCAACACTTGAATAAACACCGCGCATCATTACCACATCATGCCGCGCCACCGCCACTTCACGATGCATCACGATGCATGACCTGATACGTTAGTCAATGATGCTGGCAGTCGCCGAACAAAATCAGCAAGTGGGACAGGCCCTTTACAAGTCAATGCATCAAGGAAGTTTTTAAGCTGTCACAAACTCTGCATAAAAAGTCCTCACTCCACCTCTCAAGAGTTATTAGTTGGCAGGTGTCTTATTGAGAGCCCAGACCTTGTCAGAAATATGCTGATTTATTGCCTAGTTGATGATCTGATTCTTCAATCAAAAGATTCCACAGTTACCACCGCTACATCTTATGAATGGGTTATTTGGTTCAGAGAAAATTAAAATGAAAGAAGAGCCTTTTCTACTGGAAGAGTGGAAGCGGGCATCATTAGTACTTATCCAACGCACTAGCAGGCCTGCTCCCGATGACTGTTTCACTGGAACCTGTGATGGGATGAATGACTAGAAATCCCATTTCATTGCATTTCTGCAATCTTGATGACTTCCCTCCCTCTCTCTCCACCATCGAAGGGACCAACAAGAGTCACTGCCTCAATAAGGCAGCCATCATCATCAGAAACCCACACCAGCCTGGCTCTTATTTCACTCCTGCTGTCAGGCAGATGGTACAAGAACCTGAAAACTGTCATGTCCAGGTTCAACAGCAGCTTCTTCCTTGCAACCATCATGATATTAAACACTTCAACCTCCAATTAGTCGCCAAACTATATAGACTTGGGAACATTATTTTTTGACTTTGCACATCTATTGTCTGTGTTTGTTTTTACTTAACTTTTGTTGTTGTTTATTATGGGTTATACAGAATAAAATGCTTTTTCTATCTGTTGTGCTGCTGCAAATAAGAGTTTTATGTTCCATTTTGGGACATGACAATAAAACACTCTACACTTGACTTTTGACTCCTCCCCCTCTTTCCCCAGCACTTCAGTTTCAGTCAATAAATCTTGAGTTGAAAAAAATGAATAACTTTTTCTTCATTTAAAAAAAACGGCTGCAAATAGGATTTGGGCCATTTCGATTTCAGGTGTAGAAATAAAATAATGAAGTTCAAAGATTGTGGGTGCCCTGAAATTGCCGGTGTAGCAGCAACCATCTGTTGGAGTCTTAACAGGATTTCAGGAGTCAAAATTGTCGACAGACAGCTTAAAGACTTTGCAGAGATTAAATTGAGTAGAGTCATATTAAAGGAATCACTGAAGATTAGCAAGCCCTTTTAAATCTACTCAATTGCAATTGTGATGTTGTCTGCCAGAAGCCATATCTGCTTGACACAGCTGCAAGGAAAACACTCATCTTCCCTTGGATGGGGATAGCAGGTAGATGACTGTATAATTCTATCTATGGTAACAAAAGAGTTAAAACTGTATTCAACTCGTCAGATTTTTTTTGATTTCACATGCATCATCTCCAAACTGATCATTTGCCATTTTTTTTCCACTTTGAATTTCAAGGTTTGACTAAACCATTCTTTTTTCCCCACTTCATTGCTGCTGTGATTGGCCATTTAAAAAAAAAGCAATTCTCATTTAGATCTATTATTTCTAATTAAGTAGAAACCCAGCTGGGACAGCTCACTGCTCACAATCCCTGATCATCTGCTCTTACCTGGGACAGACGTGGAGGACTGGTTGATATTAGTATCCTTCCTCAAAGGGTACCAGAGGAGATCGGTCGAGACTTAAGTGGCCAGTAGGCTTCAGGAGGAGGCAAGGTGGGGAGTGGATTCCTCACTAGTTATCAAAGGTGTCAATGTTTTGCAAAATATTTTAGTTGTCTGTGATATTGACAGCCTTAGAAGACAATGAAGATTACAATTTATAATAAAAAGATAGGCGAAACAAAAAGAGATTAAAACACATAAATAATTAAAGTCATTAAATGTAGCAAGTAAAAATAGGAAGCTAGATATAGCTTTTTACTCTTAAGGGCCTGTTCCACTTAGGCGACTTTTTAGGCGAGGAGACTCTGCGCTCGCCACATGGTCGCCACATGTTTGCTTGTGGTCTCAGGTGAGTCTCCTACATGGTCGTGAGGAGTTCCCGCATTCTGGGAACTAGTCGCGGCCTCAGTATGGTCGCCACAAATTTTTCAACATGTTGAAATATTTTCTGCAACCAAAAATTGGTCGGCATGGAGAAATTCAATATTCGTAGGTGCAGTTTTAGAGGGGTCGCCATGTAGTTATAGGTAGTCGAGCTAGTCGTAGGTCGTTTTAGTTAATCGCCTTTGCTGGCCAGGTATTTTCATTGGCTCATTGGGGGAAAGAAACATAAGCACGAGTTTTCAGAACCAAGGAGAACTGACCAATAATGTTAAATGCCCGCCAAACTTCACAGCTTTATATCTCTGGCTTCTTAAAAGTGGCTCCAATCCTTTTTCCGCCATTCTCCCCCTTCTCCCCTCCCCCTCTCTTTTACAGGACTTACCGTACACTGTGCTAGCCGTCTTAACCTTCCTGTTCATCGCGGTGTGTGTCTGTATCACCTTAGCTTTGCACCGTGTGAATTGAAGACAGCGCTCACACCGCTTTTTCTGGCCCCTGCCTTTGCGATGTGTTTTTGTGTGTTCCACTCTGACTCTCGCCGTTCCTGTTCCCGGTTTTTCAACGAGTGCCGCAAACTTGACAGTCGCCGGCAGGCTGCTGAAAAATCGCCCAAGTGGGACAGGCCCTTTAATCGGCAAATCAGCACTCCTCATGGTTGTTCATCCCGTGTCAGTTCTGGGTGGATTTGGGTTTACTCAGTTTCCCCACTCTATTACGAGAGGTCCAGAACAACGTTGCTCTCAACGTGAAGACCAAGGGGGAAGTTCTCGTTGAGTGCAACGCTGGATCTGAGTGTCACATCAATTGTATAAAACTAGATCTGAGTAAAGCTACAACTTACTTATGTGGGTATAGCTGAACACTGGGCAAGTGGTGCAGTTGAACATGCGGGTGGTTAGAGATGACTGATTTATTGGGTTCTTGTGGAAAGGTGAATGCTTGGCTAACATCCCAGCCTCAAAACAAGCTTCCTGAAGTTTGAATTTGCATTTGATAACCAATCTTGGGTTCCTCTGTCAGCTTCCATTCACTCAGTGATCAAAAAGTGTAACACTGGAAATGTTTCCAATCTGAAAACAATGCAAGGTGATGTTCTCAGAACACCAAGCAACATTTGGAACGCAGAAAAGTGGACCAATATTTCAGATCTAAGTTCTTTCTGATTTCTTGGATCAGATCTTTCCCTGACTGACTGACTGCGTACACTCACGAGTCACACCCTCTTTCAGTGTGGTTCTGTGAAATCTCCAGGCAAGTGCAGATGCACATTTGAGAGCAATGGCCCTGCCCAGCCCAGCCCAGGTTATTTCCATTCATAATAGTTTCCTTTCTATCGCCGCTAAACTGCAGACAAAGATCTTTTGAATTGCATTGGCAAATGACGAATCAAAGTCACACATTGCTGGACACTCTGCCTTGCCCAGCCCTGGCTCATTCCATTCATAATCAGCAGTTCCATCGATTAGTTTGACTGCAGTCTGAGGAGACGGTGGATATCCATCACAGACACATACTTCCCCACCATTGCAAGGATCTTTGGGAGGCATTGCCTCAAAAATGCAGCTAGCATCACCAAAAGACCCATGTCACCCTGGCCCTACTCTCATTTCACTCCTGCCGTTGGAAATAAAGTATAAGTGTTTGAAAACTGTGACTTCCAAGTTCAGGAAAAGCTTGATTAGTTCATGTTTCTTCCCAACAACAATGAGGCTCTTGAAAATTCCCCACCAACTAAACTCTTGGTTGCACTAAGGGCTTTAGGCTTTTGCTTTGCACTAATAATTTTCTTAGATTTATGAAACTTTATTTTATTTATGAGTACAGTGTTTACAGACTTGTTACACTACTGCAAGCAATAATTTTATTGTTCTGTTTTTTTGACACTTATGACAATTAGACTCTCTTGACTCTTGATGGGGACTGAAGGATTGGGGATTTCAGAACATTGTTGTTCTTTCAGCAGATCATATGTGCAAATTTACCTTGGCACCTCTGATTTGCCAGTTTCTTGGACTGTCTGTAAACACAAGATTGGTGATGTACTTGTTCTATGGGGGGGGGGGGGGGGCTCTAATGTCTTGAGCAGGCAGCTGTATTCCAAGATATATTGCATACAACATGGATACATATTTTTTTTCCACTAGGTCTTCATACCCCTCTACTTTGGGTTCTTCTCAAGAGGCATCTTAAATGTTGTGAGAGTACCTGCCTCCACCACCACTTTATGCAAAGCATCCCCCCCCCCCCCCCCCCCCTCCAGCAAAGACACTAAGTGATGCGCAAATTCATGTTAGATAAAGCAAATTCATAAAGGGAAACGATTGTAAGAACTGCTGGCCAGAAAATGGAAAATGACTCTCCTATCGATCTTGAAAATGTTACCAGTGGATAATTTTACCTGTGTTTTAATGTTCTGTCAACAGAATGATGTCTTATGGTAGTGCATCACCTGTTGTTAATTGACTAGATTGTCAGTATATATTTTTGTGTTTAAATTGCCTGACTAGCATTGAAAGACAGCAAGATCTGCTAAAAACATCAGTGACTGTGACATGGGTGATGTGACTATTCTATCTTCATATCTCTGAAAAGGAATAATTTCTCTTAAATTGAGATTTCAATCAAAATGGCAACTTGTTAACCTGCCTGGCGGCACTCTCCATTGTAAATGCCTTCTCCCGAGTGATTGCAGACCCACGACTGTTGGCTACCAATAGTTTCCTCTTTATCGACGTTTCCTTCAAACCGCAGACAGAGCTTTTGTATTGTATTGTCAAGTGGCCTATCAAAGTCACAGATTGCTGGACACTCAGATGTTCGATGATTTTTACTTAAGGCTGAGCCAGAACAATCAGACTCTTGATCAATAACGTGTTACAGGTCTTCAGACAGTAAACAGACCAGATCTCACTGATACCCATTGCAAAGATAGACACATCTCTGGAGAGAAGGAATGGGGATACCTATTGCATTTGCCTCAAAATATTTATTTTCTGAATGCTCAACAAAGTTTGATACCAGTTATTTCATGTAAGGAAGAGTGTATAAAAGAACCTTCCAGAACACCTAATATTTCCTTTCATTATTAAATATTTAACCACATCCCTGGTGTGGTAATTTTAGGGCCTATTTCAGTTTTAAACTTTGCCCTCTGGTCTCTGGATCTAACCACGAGTCATGACCAAGAGCTTTCTGTGGTATTCCATAGTTAAATCTTTCCTCAGTCGTTGATCTTCTTCGGCCTTCCTGACTTGGCCAGTCTTTTAAAAAATGCCTTGCCCTTGTTGCTTGTTTTCAATGATTCAATATATTGATTCAAATTGGTGGATATAATGATGCATCAATTCAAAATCCTCCAGCATATTCATGCCAAAAATAGCAACATAACAAAAGAGAATAGTAAGATTAAATGAGAACTTACCTGTTCAAAGTTTGATCTTTATTTTACGAGGAGTTACGATGAGGGATTACGAGAAGCCCTGCCAGGCGCATGCTCGGCATACTTCATAGCAGCAGCATGAAAATCACAGAACCAATAGCCGAAGTAAGATAGTAAGGCTCACACAAGACTAGAACTACCAGATGATCTTTTAGATTATGAGGGTCGGGGGCGGAGGGCACGTAATCCCACATCGTAACTCCTCATAAAATAAAGATCAAACTTCGAACAGGTAAGTTCTCGTTTAATCTTACTATTTTACTTTGGAGTCACGTGAGTGACTACGTGAAGGTTTTGAAGCTCTGTGATTTTCATGCCGTAGATTCATTCCATACGACACACTGCTTCAATTGACACAGTAGTGAGTAAATAATATTATTAAACATTGCTTGAACAATGCAATAAGTATTTTAATAATAATAAAAGAAAGAAAAGTAATACCCTTCTATCATAAGGGAAATTACAACAAAAGATGTGAATCATTACATAAAAGAAAGCAAATAATCAAACAGAACCCAACACTACATGTCCAAACTCTGACACTGTGATATTAGGTTTATTGTAAAACGTGGAAAAAGTTTCTTCTTTACACCATCCTGCGGCCTCTAAAATTTGGTCAAGCGGCACGTCCCGGCACATCGCCGCGGACGTGGTTGCTGCCCTGGTAGAGTGAGATTTAAACACATCAGTGTCTACTCCAGCTAAATCCAAAACCTGTTTTAACCATCTAGAAATAGTTTGTACTGACACTTTTTTGTATGGTTTCTTATGGGCAATAAGCATTGTTGTCTCACAACCTCGTAGACTCTTGGATACTTCAATATATTGAGTCACATGCTTAACCACGCACAATGTTTGGTCGACAGGATATGCTCTAAAGATTACCTTGGTTCCAGACTTCCCCGGTCTGCTTTGTTTGATAAGATCATAAACATAAAAAGTAATGTTATCTGCAGACAAGTGCATACAATCTAAACATTACATTTGCAATGTTTGTACTCTCTGTGCTGACACTAATGCCATAAGCATTACTACTTTAAATGTTAATTTCTGAAAAGACAGTGACGTTATTGGAGCCCATTGCCGGAGCAATGTGAGAACTATACTAACATCCCAAATTTCTGTATATCTGGGTTTGGGAGGATTTTTATTAAAAATCCCTCTCATAAATCGGGATATTAATGAATGAGACCCAATAGATAGATGTTCTGAAAATTGTCGTAAATAGGAAGACAAAGCACTACGAGCACTATTAATGGCACTATAACTAAGGTGCTGATCAAAATGCAACATAGCAAGGAACTCCAATACATCCAATATGTTTGCAGTATGATGAGATATAGCTGACTGAATACAAAAAGCTTCCCATTTCTTTATGTGAGATATATTGTTTCTTAGTGCTATCTCTCCAAGCTGACGTTATGACATCCATGGTCCTATCCGACAGTCCAAGCCCTTGTAATGGTCTGGTTAGAACCTGCAGATTAACAAATTCATATGATCATGCAATGGATGAACTTGTTCTGTCACTGGTTGTACCAACAAATCCCTGGCTGTGTAGGACAGTTTGGAACCACCAAAACACCCGTGGCAGAGTCTTGCTCTATTTTACTGAGACATTGCCTAATAAGGCAAAATGGAGGGAAAGCATAGAAAAACATATTTCCCCAATGTAGCGAGAATGCATCCAACGCTACAGCTCCTGGGTCAGGCTCCCATGACACGTATTTAGGCAATTGGTGATTTAATCTAGACGCAAATAGATCAATGTCTGGCACACCATACCGATTGACAATCTTTTGGAAAATTTGTGGATTTAACATCCATTCTGTATTGTCTTTAAACTCCCGTGATCTGTTGTCTGCCACAACATTGTCTTTCCCTGGGAGATATATAGCTGAAAGCCAGATATTCCTAGATACACACCAATTCCACATCAGATTGACCAGATGATCACATGATACTGATCTTACTCCACCCATGTGATTGATATATGCTACAGCTGTGGTATTGTCTACTTGTAATTGAACAAGCAAGTTCTCCATTGTAGAACAATATGCTTTTATTCCAAAAAATGCCCCCAATAACTCCAAATAATTAATACCATATGTCTGGAGAATTAAATCCTCTTGGACAGTCCATCTACCACCACAGCTGGTGTTATTGTCCGTAGCCCCCCATGCGAGATCACTAACATCAGTTTGCAATACCACTGTAGGTTGCTGAATAACAATGTTTTTAGTAGCTTGTGCAACATTCCCAATCCACCACTGTAATTCAGCCAACGCTTCCGTTGGCAACTGCATGGCTCTGTCAAAATAACCTGCACGTTCTTTTAGTGCTTGAGCTTTTGTCCTTTGAAGATTTTGATAATGCAAAGGACCAAACTCAACAGCGGGAAATGCTGCTACTATCTTACCAATAACCCTAGCTACTTCTCGGATGGAGGGATAAGGTTTGTCAGCAAGACAACTACACGCATTTGTAATATCCACAACTTTATCTGTTGGTAAAGTTACTGACATATCAACTGAATCAATGACAAATCCCAAACACTCAATTGTCTGCAACAGCTGTAGCTTAGATTTCATTGGATGGATCAGAAACCCCAGCCTTTCCAACAGGCTTATAGTTGCTGAAACTGAATCTTCAGCTGATTTCTGAGTGGCATTAACAATTAAAACATCATCAAGATAAGCCATGACAATGTGATTTTGAGCCCTTAACAATGCAAGTGCTGGTTTCAATAATTTTGTAAACAGCCTGGGAGCTGAACTTAACCCATTAGGTAATGCTTTATATTGCCACAGCTGACCCATCCAATTAAACTTCAAGTACCTACGATAATGGTGATGAATTGGCACTGTATAATACGCATCTTTTAAGTCTATAGTAGCCATGTAACACCCTGTGGACAACAACTCCTTTGCAGTGTTGACGGTGTCCATTTTGAAATGTCTATACTGGACATATGAATTCAATTTTGTGAGATCCAGAATGACTCTACAACCCCCATCTTTCTTTGCCCTGGGGAAAATATGTGACACAAATTGTTGCGGATGATTCTCTGTACTTTCAATTACCCCTTTTTTAAATAAATGTTTTACTTCTTCTTTTACCTGATAATTTTCAGATGCAGAAAACACCAAAACCCGATTAGGTTTATCCTGTACTCAATTCCTGCCATAAATTCTATAATAGCACCTGTCACAGTATCTAATATAAACCAATCAGACGTTAAACAGTACCATTCATCATAAAACAATTGCAATCTACCACCAACCAGAGGTTCTACAACATTCCTCTGTGATGGAATAAAGTTTTAGTATCTCAGCAAATGACCGTGATGGTCTCCTTCTCCCAATATATGGATTAACATTGGGCTGTAATGGGTGATAATACCTGCTCACCATACCCCTGCCTCTGCTTGTTCCTGCTCCTGAATCAAACCCCCTTCTCATCCAGCCAGATTGTCTCCTTTGTCCTAATATAAAAGGTTTCATGAGGCTGATAGTCTTTGCCTCCTCATCGATTTCTTTAATTTGCTTAGGCAGGTTTTATCTGAATAAATAATCTGGAGCTTGAACATTGCTTGATTTACACAAACCAGCAAATCTTGGGTGCAGGATGGGCCGAATGGTGATTTTTCTCATACAATTAATCTCAAAATAAGAGTTACAAAACAGTGCCAACATATCTTTTTTGGATTTTGGACATAGCATGCCCTTCCAACTGCCTCCCAAAAGCAGTAATGCCAGCTGCAATGAGCTTGAGGAACCTCTGGAATCGTATCTCCTGTCCTCGCATTGTTGAAGTCATGGGTGTCCAAATAGCTGGATTCACCGTTGGCACCCTCAGTGATGCACAATTAACAGGTGTTTTATAGAGGTCTGCTGTCTCAATCATGACAGTCTCCTGAAGCTGGTGAGAAACCAAATAAGTAATGTTGGCCGACAGGTTTTCTTCCATGACCTCACCGCTCCCCTCTGGTATAGCAAAGGATTGTGCTGCATCTGGTACACCTGTAGTTTGCTTTTGTGCTGTGGTGGGTATTCAAGACCAAAAACACCACCTTCAGGGTCAGTCTCCTGCCACCCTGGTACACCTGAGACTTGCTCAAAGGAAACTTCTTCCAGACCTAAACAAGGCTCTGGAGGTTCACATTCCCATGTTGTAAAGGCACCATATTCATGATGTGGAACCCCCTCAGGGGCTGCCTGGGAATATTCTGGGTCTTTCGACCCTTGATTAATAATTGTTTGAAGCATTTTCTCCATTTGGTCCATCCTGAGCCACAGGCTCGTTTGCCTGGCCCTGCCTCTTCTTCATCAGATTCATCTGATATTACAGGCCTAGCAGACATCCTTTTATTTTTCCTCTCCACTGGCGAACCCTCTGTGGCCTGTGGCTGTGGAGCGTCTAAAGGCTGAACTACAGCAGGGTCAACGGCTACCGGTATCGGAACCGGCTCTGTACTAATCTGTGGTCCTGATCTTAATTGTGTTTCCACCCTGGACGCGCGCTTTCCCCGCGCCGATTTTTTTCACCAAGTCCATTTTAAAAAACTTCCCAAACATTTCCTGGCTATTCCAGCCAGCGTCACGGAGTTTCTACCCAGGAAGTAATTTCAACCCAATTACCTGCGGGCCTGTTACTCACCACTGGTGGAGCTGCGATCTGCGGCCCTTCCTTACCGACATGCGTCGAGGTAATGCCGACCATGCGCCTGGCGGGGCTTCTTCACATAGTCACTCACGTGACTCCGAAGTAAAATTCCGGCAACATGCTTAATCCCTCTGTGGTCATCCACTCTGCATTATGCAAATTTGATAGATGTCTGTACTATAATTCTTTCAGTCCAGTTGGTTGGTCATTTGTATCGGATTAATCATAAGCTTAAAGCATATGATAATTTCCTGTTCTGTTTATTTTCTGCATGGATCCAGGAAATCTGTCCATAAGATCAGACAATACTATGTTGAAATACCCATCAAAAAACTTGTACAATAGGTTAGAGCAAAAGAGAAGATATAGAATACAGAATATAGATTTTCAGCATTATAGCGCGACAGTTCCATAGACAAAGTCCCATGTCCACAATGTGCTAGAGTTGAATCAGACAGTACTGCAGCTTATGGAAAGGCCGATCAGATGCCTGATAACGGAAAGGAAGAGTTTGATCCTGGGTCCAGTGGTGCACACTTTTAATTGTTACTTCAATTGCTAAATAAAAGTGATGAAAATAGAAAATAGCAGGGCAGGCAGAAACTGTGGAAAGAAAAGAGTTGACATTTCAAATCCAAGATCTTTCATCAGATCTCAAAGTGAGAAAACGCATTTTTTGATGGTTTAATATTAATGATTTCATTTTCTACAAATCAAAATAAGTGTTTCAGTCTTTTTCTAGGTTTATTGTCAGTGTCTGCAGCTCCTGAAGGGCCTGTCCGACTTAAGGGCCTGTCCGTCCGACTTTGCGATTTTATGGGCGACGACGGCCGTCAGTGACTGACGCCCGATTTTGCCTGAAAACCATCAAATCGTACGACAGGATACGGCACAGCTCCATCAAGTTACATCACTGCGCGTCACCATGCGTCACCAATTACCATGCGTCACCATGGGACAGCATGCGGCAGCACAGGACAGTGCCTGTGATGTTACAGCCATCAAGCGGCGTCAATGTACGTCCACCTGTGACACGATATGGCAAGACACAACAGGTTGCGTCATCTGGGGCGCGTGACGTTATTTGATTAACCAGCTTCCCTATAAAAGGGGACGTGCTGCGACGCATCTTGATGTATCATGACGCACAACGACGTACGGGTGATGCGTGGTGATGCACAGTGATGCAAAATTAATTAGCATAGGCAATGACCGTGGGTCACCATGCATCTTCACGTGTCACCCGTACAGCATCGTGCGATAGGGAGCATGACATGATAAGACACGCAGATGTCTTGCAAGGATTTTGAACTTTCCAAAATCCAGGGGCGGCAGGGAGACACGGAACACGGAACATGCATCACCCTGCTCCGCTTCATGACCCGACCACAATGTGCCAACCTCTTTTTAGGCTGTCGCCTAAAATGTTGTTCAAGTAGGACAGGCCCATTAGGCTATATTTTAGGCTGCTCCAGGCGACAAGGCCACATGGTCGCCGGGGTGTCGCCTGTATGGTCGTGAGTAGTCTCCTCATTCGCCGAAAGAGTTGTAGGGTCTTTCAGGTCACCGCTGGATTTTCAACATGTTCAAAACATTTTGGTGACAGTCGGCAACAGTGGGTTAACGCCAATGAGCATAGCTTGACTTTTCCTGAAGTAGGTGCTGTAGGTTGTCGCTTGGTGATGTAGGTTGGCGCTGGAGCTGACCGGTGAATTCCATTGGTGGCTACCTACGTTAACCTACGTCAACCGATGACATGTACCGGCGACTGTATTGTCTTCAGTAGTCGCCGACAGGGTCATTGCTTGTCGCGGGTGAACGTAGGTTGACTTCGGTTAGAAACATAGAAACATAGAAAATAGGTGCAGGATTAGGCCATTCGACCCTTCGAGCCTGCACTACCATTCAATATGATCATGGCTGATCATCCAACACAGTATCCTGTACCTGCCTTCTCTCCATATCCCCTGATCCCTTTAGCCACAAGGTCCACATGTAACTCCCTCTTAAATATAGCCGATGAACTGGCCTCAACTTTCTGTAGCAGAGAATTCCACAGATTCACCACTCTCTGTGTGAAAAGGTTGTTGTAGATTGTCACCTGTGTGGTCGTAGGTGGATGTCCTAATGGGTTGTGGGTAGCTTGCCGTAGCTTGACGTCGACTAGGTGGTAGGTTGCAGCTCATCATAGACATTGTTGTAGGAGGGGTCCAGTCACCAGTTTTTCAGTGACCTGCTATGCCTAACAAATCGTCCAAGTAGGACAGGCCCCTTAATTTCGCAATTTTCACACAAATTAAGGTTGCATAAATTAACCTCAGAAGTAAGCATTGTTCTCTGCTTCCCTGGAGTTTCTCTGTCAGGATGTTACATTATGGTTAGATAGCTGTGTCCTGGTCCTTTTCTTCAGAGATACTGCCCGAACCACTGAGTTACTCCAGCATTTTGTGTCTTTATTCGGTGTAAACTAGCATCTGCAGTTCCTTCCCACACATACTTAATAAAGTGTAAAATTATCTGTGTAGAAAGAGAACTGCTGGGAAGTGGGTTGGGACCAAACCTTTTAACGTTCAGAATTGTGAAAGGGATGAAACATATGTGGATGTGATAATAATGTAATATTTAATGGGATTATTGTGAGATTAATAAGCATTTATAGATCCGGCCCTGTTTGTTTACTCGTTTTTGTTGGTTAACCTGCTGTGAAATTGCAAGCCCTATTGTACGAACATGTAAAAATGATCAAACTGTTGACACACCAAAGCTCATGTTAAAATTTCCCAGGAGGTGTGTGGTGCATCAGAAAGTTCATTGACTCAGTGCAATCTGGCAATCGCTCGACATCACTCTCAGGCAATAATTGCAAAGTGTTGCCATGGGCTGTTGTGTGATTAAATCAATACTTTTCATTTGCTGTCCAAGGACTAAGAATGTGACATTTGAGAATTTGGAATCACCAAAGATGCACTGGGGGTAGTAGAAAGCTGTATACAAAACTATTTTGTGCACAATATTTCAAAGCATATGTTTACAGGCACATTTTGTTTTATTCCAATATAGTACAAAGTGCTTTGGATTCAGCAGTGACATTTTTTTGACTTCTAGAAGTGGTTTCACAATTGGAAATTGGTCTCTAATTGGAAGAAAAAAAGCTTGCATTTCACTTCAGAATAGCTGACCCGAAAGGCAATAGTTCTAGAGGAACATGAATGGATTAAATCAATTGTTTAGTGTTACGTCCGACTGGGACTTGCTCGAGGAGAGAAAAATGGACTAATGCTGACCTTGAACCTAGACCAATGCAGCAATGATTGATATGCCTTCATTCCATGATTTCATTTTACTTTGATTTGCCACTAATCTGTTGATTGCTTTTGACATCTTGTTGCATGTGGACATCTTTAAAACAACAAATACTAATTACTAAATCCTTTTATTGTTTTGAGAAGTGTATGGTGCTGTAGAAAAAAAATGTGTTTAGATCTACTATATTAAAAATAATAGTACTTTGGGAGAAATTGCCAGGAAGGAACAATATCCCGAGGTGCTCAATATATTTTAAATTATGAGAATGGAGGTTTGGATAATAATGTCCCATGCTTATGGCTCTTGGGTAGCCATTTCCATGATCCTGCCAGTTCAGGAGGCATAATGTCCCACGTTATTGATAATAAAACATCATTTGCAGTAGTTAGCTATCGTGCAAAGTGATTGTTGCAACCATTGATGCTCATATCACAAAGCTACACAAAGCAAAATGAATTTACAATTGACTGGATCATTTGTTTTCATTGTTTTTTTAAAATCCTTCTGCACTGCAGTTTGTTCTGCTTTTATTTTGAAGCATGTAACCTAGTTCAGAAGGGACAAGAAAAGTCCAACTAAAAAAAACACATTTTAGAATTAATGTTTCCAACCAACCCATTCTTTAACAGGTTAAATTTCACCAAGTTCATCTGGTTGATGGGTTATAGGGGGCAGTTGAGGGAAAATGGACATGGTCCTTTGTTCAGTCTTTTTCCATGAACAGACAACCATGTTTTCTTAACTGCCGCCACTTTCCATGAACCAGATAGTCATAGAGTGATACAGTGTGAAAACAAGCCCTTTGGCCCAACTTGCTCACATGGGCCAACACATCACTGCTACAAAAATTACCTTGTTTGGAGTTTATCCGCATGGCAAACCTGTCCTCACTCTATCAGAGCTATTTCCATCCTTCGGCCACACTTCCTACTGTACAATGTGATACACAATTTTCACACAAATTAACGTTCCATTAATTAACATCTCGGGAGAAGGCAGGAACAGGGTACTGATTGTGGATGATTAGCCATGATCACATTGAATGTTGGTGCTGGCTTGAAGGGCCGAATGGCCTACTCCCGCACCTATTGTCTATTGATTGTTTTCACTCCTTTCCAATTTTGATGCAAGGTCTTTGGTCTAAAACACTAACTCTATTCCTGTTTCCACAGTTGCTGCCTGATCTGCTGAGTGTTTCTAATATTTTCTGTTTTTATTATTGCTACTGAGGTCTATCTAAGTTTAGAAAATAATCTGGATTTACGAGGGAAGTGCGTGCAAAGAATGGCAAATGGAGTTTCACTCAGATAAATGTGAGGTGTTGCATTTTGTTAAGTCAAACCAGGGTAATTGTAACTTGTAATTGTAACTAATTTATTAGCCAAGTATGTAAACATACAAGGAATTTGATTTGCCAACAATCATACAAAAAAGCAACAAGATACATAACCACATAAAAATTAAACATGGACTTAAGTAGCCCAGTAGATCAAACAGTATTGCTGATTTGATCCGTGATTGTTTTGCTGCTGACCTGATCCATAATTCATGGCAGGTTTCCATACTACCACCTGGTGGAATGTGGGCAGCCATGTTTGGTAGTTCAACTTAAGACCAGGATCCTACAGTACTCATTTTGATGGTCTTTGTATGTATTCTAATTAAAGTACTTGTCATGATATATAATGACTCTGTATCAATAATACTTTGCACAGCCATCACAACGGCGTGTGAGAATCCCCAGGGCACACAGCATAGGCAGAGACCTACAACCATCAGTGCATTGTCCGGACCACACACACACACGCTCCTTCACCGTGATGTGACCAGAGTTGGACCGACCGCTGTCTCTCTCTCTGCAGTCCCTGTCCACCCGAACAGTCAGAAAGCCATCTACACTCGCACTAGTCTCCGGGATGTCATCGTGGAGCCATATCCCTGTAAAACACCAAGATCACTGCACACATGACACTCCGCCCGAGTCCACACCAGTGCAGGCAGCACATCCATCTTGTTTTTTCAGCGACCTCACATTCCCCACTGTGATGGAAGGCAAATAACTTATACCTTCTTTTCTCCTTTTCTCCCGCGGTCGGGGCGATCAAAGCTCCTGCAGTTGCCGATCAAAGCTCCCGCATTAATGGAGGAAAATTTGTTTCTATGGAAAGAGCTCTAGGGCCTAGTGGAATCAAGAGATATGGGGAGAAGGCAGGCACGGGTTATTGATTGGGGATGATCAGCCATGATCACAATGTATGGCGGTGCTGGCTCGAAGGGCCGAATGGCCTCCTCCTGCACCTATTTTCTATGTTTCTAAAATAAGTTCTGTCCTGAAGCAATGATGGTTAAATAGTTTGGAACTTTGTTTGAATAGTTTATCAATGTGGGGGGAAATGCCAGTTGGGGTTGAGCTGCAGTAAAATTTGAATTTTACTGATTCCCAGCAAATATATTTGGTTATCTCAGAAACATTCTCTTGACACATCTCACAATGAATCATCTGAAGAATTATCATGCAGAATAGCAATTGGTAGAATAACAATTCATCTCTGAGGTAGAATTTTATATAAAATAAAGGGAATTCTACTTCCCATTGTGGCTGATGGTTCTGCAGGTAACTATGTGACCGTTCCTCTGGTCTTTCCCGATATTATATTTCCTTCCATCTTCTCTGATAATTAAGGATACTGATATTCTGAAGAGCCACACTGAGGATCAAAATTAGACCATTTAGTCCATCTAGTCTACTTCACCATTCATTCATGTTTAAATATCTTTCCCTCCCAACCCCATTATCCTGCCCTCTCCCCATAAACCTGGCACACTTATCAATCCCAAATCTGTCAACCTCCGTCATAAATTATTCATTGACTTGGCCTCCACAGCCTTGTGTAGCAATGAATTCCACAGTTTCACCACCCTCTGACTAAAGAAACTCGTCCTTATCTCCTCATCATCTGCCTCTCAACAAGGTCCATATAATGAGCATCCAGAACAAACAAGTTTTTAAAATATCATGGCCTTGATGAACAACAAACAAACTATTGGAAGAACTTAGTGGGTTGGGCAGCATCTGTGGAAGGATGTGTTTCTCCAGCACATTGTTTCAACCTCCAGTGTCTTTCCCACAGTAGTGTCATCACAGATCAAGGTATTTGGGAGCTAGATAGTTTATTTTGTATCTTTGGTCTCTGAGAATGGAAGTAGAAAATAAGGAAAATATTGTCATTTAAGATTGGAAGGCTTTGCAAAGTCCTGCTGTAAAAAGGAGTGACCCTGAGCTACTATCTACCTCATTGGAGACCCTCGGACTATCTTTAATCTTTAATCAGACTTTACTACAATACAATACAATACGGTTTTATTCGTCACATTGCACATAAAGTGCAAGTGAAATGAATTTGCCAGCAGCGGTACAATGATAAAGAACACACAATACACAATAAAAATTTAACACAAACATTCACCACAGCCGTTGCTGCGGGCGTCCAGATGAGTAGACAAGGTAAAAGTCCAGGTAAGTCCTGAATTGGTGCTTCCCTACCAGAGACCGCGGCTTCAGGTTGGTGTAGGCCGCAGGCCGGTGGTCGAAGATTTAAAGTTCCCGCCGCGCCACAGCCAGAAGCACCGCAGACCGCAGGGCCGGCGGTCAGAGCTCCCCTCCAGGGGTGATGGTAAGTCCGCGCCGGGTCCATGGTAGAAGTAGGCCGTGGGCCAGCAGTGGTGGCTTCTTCTTCCCCCGGGTCCCCTCGAGGGATCCCGGGCTGCGGACTCCGCACCAGCTGGAGCTCTGCAGACCGTGACTTCAGGCTGCCAGCTGCCGCGGGCCAGCGAAAACAGAGCGATCCCCTCCGGCGAGCCCCAGCGAGGGTTCGCCCGCTCCACGCCGAGAGTCCACGCTGCGCCCGCCGCTGAAGCCCCGGGTGTGTCTCCGGGAAAGGCCGCCCAATCCTGGAGGTTTGGCCACGGGGGAGGCGACCTGGAAAAAGTCGGCTCTCCATGGAAGAGGCGACCAAAACCGTATCCCCCTTACCACCCCCCACACAAAACACACAAAGAAACATTAAAAACAAAATTTAAAACATACTGGACTTTATCTTGCACTAAATGTTATTCCCTTTATCGTGCATCTGTACACAATGGATGGCTCGATTATAATCATGCATGGTATTTCTGCTGACTGGATAACATGCAAAAAAAAACATTTCACTGTACCTCGGTACACATAACAATAAACGAAGCTATTCCATGTATTCCAACTATTTGGAAGCTCTGTAGGCAGCTTCCAAATAACATACATTCAGGTAAAGTAGAAGGTGAAACTAGGCCGCAGAAGTGCTTTGAAGTGAGATGCATTTATTGGTGCAAATTAGTTCACCACTCCACCTGACGTGATGTATGGTGAGGTTGTGAAATATGTTGTGAATATAATTCTGCTGCAGCGAGATAGCATCATGAGAGTTGCCAATAATTTTGACATTAATGTGTATGAGAAAATATTGGTGGCTGCAAACAAGCTTACTGGGTGGAACTATGTTATATTCATTTGATACTGATTAATGAAAGGTTCATTTTTAATGTAGAATAGATTTTGACAATGCCAATAAATCTGTCAGCGCTCCACAGCTCTTTCACTGGTGAATTCAGGTCATTTGGTGTGATGGCACAATTTGTCGTCTTTCTAAATAATGCATATATTACAATCCATGTATATCATACGTGGCTATATTTATGCCAATGCTGTCTGACTGAAAGGGTCCATGTGCATTGATGTTAGCTTGATGGTATCTTTGCTTCAATCACGAGGGAATTCAGATTCCCTGAGAGATATCAAGTTATATGTCTTTATCGAACATTTTTTTTGGGGGAAGCTAAGATTATAAAATGTCTCATCTCTGAGGAATATTTTTTTTAAAATTCTCCTTTCCTTTGAGGCTGATGCTTCTGCAGGTAACCCTGTGATCAGATTACTTCTGTCTTCCCTGATAATTCTGAGATTCTGGAGAGCAACTCCAAATTTGCCACCTTTCAAGCACTAATTGGCTGGCTCGGGGGAGTGACACAAAGAACTTGAAAGTAAAGGGAATACCGACTGAACATTTAGTTATGTTATATCAGAACAAGAGTAAAATGGATGACCTTCATGATGGTGAATAGAAGTCTATCCACTTGTAGCTGGAAGATAAAATTGGCTTTGCATGGGTGGGGCACATAAGGTTGCTTTAAATCCGCCAGGTTTTGACAGGGGGTATTTTGGTTGTCCTGATGCAACAACTTCACAATAGTTATGTACATGTTGGTTTGTTTTAGCACGGAAACAGGCCCTTAGGTCCACCGACACCACATTGACCATTGAACTCCCGTTCACACTTGTTCTGTATTATCCCACTTTCTCATCTACTCCCTACACATTTGGGGCAATTGTTATAGAGGCCGATTAACCAACATACTTGCACATTTTTGGGATGTGGAGGGTACCTGGAGCATCCAGAAAAAAACCCACATAGTCACTAGGAGAACATGCAAACTCCCCACAGACAGCACCCAATGACAGAATCAAATCAGAATCTCTGACGTTGTGAGGCAGCAGCTCTACTAGCTGCGCCACTGTGCTGCCCATGTTATATCAGGGTCTGAAGATGTCACCGACTGATTTATTGCTCTGAATAGCTAAATTTAGTTTTGTGCATTTTTAGCAACATTTATATTTGTAAGTCTATTTTTTAATATATAATTTTTATTTGTCCCTTCAGGATGTAACATGAGTTCTGTTGGGGAAGGTGCAAATAGACTTGTAAAACTTAATATTGTGAATAGACGCCAGTCTTCCTCTGCTCAGTTTCACCAAATATTTTTCAGAACAGCTTGGATTGCACTGTTAATGAATACTCGTTTGAGCTTGTATTTCTGCAAAATCTGGATTTCCATTCTGAGTATTTCCAACTCCTAATATGTCATAATATAAGTGAGTGTTAGCACAGGTTTTAATACCGGGCAAATTATGACACATCTGATTTAAATTGTAAGGTTATTGTATTTTAACTGGGTATTTATATTCAGTTAATTACGTTTCCAGCATTGGTAAAAATAATTATTTTTTGGAACCTTAGAATGACTGGATTTTAGTAAAGTTACATTCAGTTCACAAATGACTAGAAGATAAATTCTGCCATTTTTACAATAGTAATTAATTGCAGGATTTGAACATTTCAAATAAAACCAGAATGCTGGAAATCTCCAATTCAGGCCATATCTGAAGACATGGTACATTGATAGAAGTTTTAGAAGGATATGGGCCAAATGCAGGCAGATGGAACTAGTGTAGATGGGGCATCTTGGCAGAGTGGGCAGGTGAAGCTGAAGGGCCGGTTTCCTTGTTGTATAACTCTATGAATCTATGATCTGTATTGTTAAGTAATTGATCATCACTATTCATCAATTGATGAAATTATGTTTCATCAGTTCAATTCAATTGAATTGACAAAACAGCATTCAATTACTTGAATAAAGTTTCAGGTAATTTATCTCTGTCAGTCACACTGAAACAATCCAGGAATACGATTTTGCATAGTCCCAGTTAAGAATTAAGGACCAAGCTGTAAAAAATGATGTGCAAACTGAACTTTAAGAATGTATGTAAACTTTGTAGCTAGCTTCCTTTGATGTGCAATAATTTGCTAATCAAGAATAGAGTGAAATATTATTTACAGCAGTTTGTGTGTACATCTGTGAATGAAGCTTCCAAACGTGAAGGCTTTCTGATGACTTTGGAGGATTGGAAGGAGTGCGTGGTTTACAGCAGTTTTAAATGATTAAGATCACATAGTTTTCACAGATTTTTACAAATCCAAGCCATTTGTCCAGTTGATTGAATTTCTGGAAAAAATAAGAGCATGAATGGACATTGCAAATGTGTGGGTGAGGGTCTCAGGACAGATTTGAACTCTTCCATGCAGAACTTTTATGGTGTCCTCTAGCAAGGAATGATAACCAGATGTGTTCATTCATAAAATAGAAGGTTCTATTGCTGTCAACATGAAAACAAAACAACTTTGTTGATAGCCACAAGGAAATGCAGATGTGTAGAACACAAAGTGCTGGAGTAACTAATCGGTTTAGGCAGCATCTCCAGAGAACATGGATAGGCAATATATTGGGTAGGACCCTTCTTCAGATTTATTGAAGTCATGCTTTTTAAAATCTCAGGAGGGCTGAAACTATTTTTTGACCATCACATTAAATCTTCTGAAATGTTTTTACTGTTATAAAGTTCAAAAAGGTAATTTGTTCAAATGAAAAAATATATAGTTTAGATGATGCAAAGTTTGGTGAGTGGTGGAGTGGTTAGCACTATTGATTCAAAGCTTTGGAAATCAGCGTTTGTACCTGACCTAGGATACTGTATTTGTGGAGGGTGTGTTCCCACTGTGTTCCAGTTTCCTCACACGTGCTGAAGAAAAGTTAGGCAATAAGGTATCGGTGGCCACAATTTGTCCTATGGAAGGAGGTTGGCTGGATAATCAGGAGCGAGAAATTGATGGAGATGTGAGGATTCAATTGCTTCATGTAGATGGGTACTTGACCATCATATCTTAAGGTGCCAAAGGATCTGTTTCTGATCTGCACATCTCAATGAGTCTATTGTGTGCATCAGTTGGCATTAGCACTGAAAATAGTTACGGCAGAGATGTACACGGAGTGTGAGATTGATTTCCACCACCAAGTGTGGCTCAGTTGACTATCAGAACCTCATCTGGTCACATACTGCAAATTTATTTCAAATTTGTACTCAATGGGAGTGAACCAACATGGGGGATAAATCATCTTGATCTCACCCTTGAACACAAAGTGCTGGAGTAACTCAGCAAGTTCGGCAGCATCTCTGGAGAACATTGATAGGTGATGTTTTGTGCCGAGACCCTTCTTCAGACTCTGAAGTCATGAGCTCAGTCTGAAGAAGGGTCTCAACCAGAAACATCACCTATCCATAATCTCTAAACATGCTGCTTGATCTGCTGAGTTACTCCAGCACTTTGTGTCCTTTTGTTTATTAACTCGCATCTGCAGTTCCTTGTTGCTACATTTTGATCTAATCCTTTCCAAACTACTTTTGTAGAGCCATATGGCTCTTCCACCCAAGTCATCTATGCTGACCAAGATGTCTATCTAAGCTAGTCCCATTTGCCAATGTTTGGTACATATCCCTCTAAACTGATCTAAACCAATCAATCCCCTCTTACCTTTATACTTTCCTACCTCTTTTCCAGCTTTCTCCCCACCCACTGCAATCAGTCTGAAGAAGCATCCCAAACCAAAACATAGCCTATCCATCCCTTCGCAGATGCTGTGTCACCCACTAGTTTGTCACCAGCACTTTGTGTTTTGCTCCCGATCTCTGAGATTATATTCCCCTTGCGACTAGTGTAATTTTGACAGTTGACTTGCCACAACTTCTCAAGCGCAAGTTAAGTATGGGCAGTAAATGCTGGTTTTGCCAGCAGCAACCAGTTATCAGGAATGAATGAAAAAAAAAGAGTCCCTCTGCTCTGAACTTCACCAACACTCATTAGTATCAAGTTATCAAAAGGTAGCATTAGGTTTCATAATACACTGTATATGGATGTTAATGGTTCATGGTGCTTTATAAGTCACGTGTACAGCTGCACAGTGAAATTATTTTTACATATTTACACATCCATTTACAATGTTTTGGTGCCATTTGCACAGTCCAAAGTCGGGTCTACCTGCGCACACGGTCTACTGGAGCAGTTCCTGATCCAGGTGAGTCCCAGGCTCCTGCAGGGCCTTAAGCCAATGCTCAAATATTACAGTGCTGAATCTTTCTATTTCACATGAACGTGCACACACACACATTTCTGCACTCGGTGAAAGGGCAGTTTGTTGTTTCAGGAAATAAATTGCAGTGTTTTCCAAGTCTCATTTTTGCAACGCAAGGTCATTTCAGATTTTGGTCTGGAATTAAATAGAATTTGTGGGCACCGTTAATGGATTGCTCAAAAAAACTGCTGGCGAGTCGATCACAAATTTTGCAATGCTGACAGTGTGTGTTTGAAAAGGTTTTTCAACAGCCTGTAATGTTCTACTGAGTATTGCTGATTTTTTTTTGGCAAGGTTGAGTGTTTGGGATGTATTCAATTTAAGGGAAATGCATCATTGATCCTCTATATAGCACAACACTGCAGTTTCTATTTCATGGCCTAATACTATTCCACAGATGTGATATACTGTTAGGTTGTGTTCTGCCACAGTAATTCAATACATAATTTGACACCGCTTCACATGGTGAACAATTATGAAAATTCACAATGGCATATTATGGATGCTAATTTTACATTATCATAGAAACATAGAAAAATAGGTGCAGGAGTAGGCCAATGGGTCCTTAGATCCAGCACCAATATTCAATATGATCATAGCTGACCATCTAAAATCAGTACCCCGTTCCGGCTTTTTCCCCATATACCTTGATTCCTTTAGCCCTGAGAAATCTAACTCTCTCTTGAAAACATCCAGTGAATTGGCCTCCACTGCCTTCTGTGGCAGAGAATTCCACAGATTCACAACTCTCTGGATGAAAACGTTTTTCCTCATCTCAGTCCTAAATGGCCTACCCCTTATTCTTAAACTGTGACCCCTAGTTCTCGACCCCCCCCCAACATCGTGAACATTTAGCTTGTCTAATCATTTAAGAATTGTAAATGTTTCTATAAGATCTCCTTTCATCCTTCTAAATTCCAGTGAATATAAGCCGAGTCGACCCTTTTCATCATATGTCAGTCCCACCATCCCAGGAATTAATCTTGTGAACCTACGGTGCACTCCTCAATAGTAATAATGCCTTTCCTCAAATTTGGAGACCAAAATTGCACACAATACTCCTGGTGCAGTCTCACCAGCGCCCTGTACAGCTGCAGTAGGACCTAAACTCAAATCCTCTCCTAATGAAGGCCAACATGCCATGAGCTTTCTTCACTGCATTTCTTCACTATCTAAGTCTATAAAAATATATAAACTTTATTATTCCACCGTCTTATGATTAGAATTGCTCTTTCTTAAGAAAGTAACTTTTAACACACAATTATGCATGGTTGGAATTCTTTGATCTATAGAAAGGGACAGGGCGGCGCAGTGGTGCAGCTGTAGAGTTGCTACTTACAGCAACAGTTACCCATGTTCGATCCTGACCACAGGGGGTGCAATCTGTCTGTAGTTAAGAGCCTGTCCCACCAGCATGCAACTCTATGCGATGAACGCAACCAAACCGGCAGTAGGGGCCGTGCGGAGGTCAGGTAAGTGGCGCAACGCGGCGCAAAGTGAGGCGAACTTGGAGCAAAGTCCAAGGTAAGTTCGCCAGGACAGAGAGGGGCACACAGAGAGGGGTACCGAGGCACACACACACACAGGGCCACGGAGCCACACACATAGAGGGTCATGGAGGCACTTACAAATAGGTTCACGGAGGCACTATGTCGGGGCGGTGTGTAAATGTCGAGGCGACTGCGATCGACATTTGCGACTCTTGCGACTCACAAGATTGCGACTTACAAGCCGTTGCCGCGCGGAACTTTTGGACATAGTCGGTTTTTCGGAGCCCCGCGCGGTGTCGGGACGAACTCGGGACGAACTCCGCACAATTCCGCACGGCTCCGGCGATCGAAGTGGGACCGGCCCCGTGACACCGGACGGCTCAAGCGACCACGTTAGGTCGCGCTAATCGCATAGAGTTGCATGCTGGTGGGACAGGCCCTTTAGTATGTTGTCCCTGTGACCTTGTGGATTTTCTCCAGGTACATTTCAAAGGCGTGCAAGTTTGTAGGTTAAATGACTTCTGTAAATTGTCCCAAGTGTGTAGGATGAAACTAGTGTGCAGGTGATCATTGGTCAGTGTGGACTCAGTTGGCCAAAGGACCTGTTTCCAAGCTGAATCTCTAAACTAAGCTATAAGTTCCTGTTCATAGCATGACACATTCATTTGGCATTCCTCTAGGATTACATTCACCTGTATTGCTGAGAAGATCTTCCAGTAATTCTTGAAGTTGGCTTTAGCCTGAGTGGCCAGGCCTTCCAATTGTAAACAGCATGATGTCTGCAGAATTACTTTATCAGCTGGCTGAGCTTCATCTTTTTTTTCCTTGTGTAAATGGCATCAAAATATGGCGATTACTGTGAGTGCAAGCTATGCAAAAAGAAATGAATTGTGAATTAGTAGATCACTGTACACTAACACTATCCTACACACTAGGGACAATTTACAATCTTTACCAAAGTCAATTAACCTACAAACCTGTACATATTTGGAGTGTGGGAGGTGAGGAAACCAGAACACCTGGGAAAAACCACGGGGTCACAAGGAGAACATACAAACTCTGTACAAATAGTACGAATAGCATTTAGTCACTTCCTTCTAATCAGTATAAATGCAGAAGACGCCAACTCTCCCATTACATACCTGCCAACTACTTAATGATTCATGCCAAACAGTTTCCTCCCATTCCATACACTCAAGTTTGCAAATAAAATCTCCAACGTTCGCTCTCAGCGTATTTGCATACCCAAATCTGCTGTGTCATTAAAGTTAGAGATGGTATAATTTACTTTAGTTTAGTTTAGAGAGGCAGCGTGGAAACAGGCCCTGTGCCTATCTGGTCTGGCGTTCCACCATCCTACACACATTAGGGACAATTTTTACATTTCCCGAGCCAATTAACCTATACATCTTTGGAGTGCGGGAGGAAACCGAAGGTCTCGGAGAAAACACGCACAGGTCACGGGGTATGTACAAACTCTGTGCAGACAGCACAGACATAGTCGGGATTGAACACGGGTCTCCAGCACGGCAAGCGCTGTAATGCCCCTGTCCCACTTAGGAAACCTGAACGGAAACCTCTGGAGACTTTGCGCCCCACCCAAGGTTTCCGTGCGGTTCCCAGAGAATCCCAAAGGTTTTTGTCATTCTCCCTTACGGTCGAAAGTGGTTTCCGCTTCTTCTATGTTCCGGCAATAATAATAAAGAACCGTTGAACCATTGAACATGAAGAATATCAATTGTTTGAACTGTCAGTGTTTCTCCGACATTCAAAGAGTTAAAAATTGAATAAACTGAGAAGAAATATTCGGAGGTTCCCGAAAGGCGGCATGGTGCCACAGCGGGGGAATTGTTGTCATACACCAAGCAACAAAAAGGAAACCATTGCTCAAGGTTATCAAAGCGAAGAACAAACATTAAAAAGAAAATATATACAATGGTAAAAGTAGTAACAAATGTGAATAATGTGCCAGTAGCAATGAATATAGAAATGTCGCACTGACATCAGTCATCATGAAGTCCTTCGTGCGACTAGTCAAAATTCACATCTGCTCCTCTCTCCCTGACACCTTGGATCCTCTTCAGTTTGCGTAAAGTCCAAGCAGAGCCACGGACGATGCCATCACCATGGCAACACACTGCGCTCACCCACCTGGACAAAGGAAATACATATGTGAGAATGCTCTTCATTGACTACAGCTCGGCTTTCAACACTATCATTCCCTCAAAACTCGTCCCCAAGCCCCTTGATCTTGGACTGGAGACCTCCATCTGCGGCTGGATATTTGACTTTCTGACGGGCAGGCCCCAGGTGGTGAGAATTGGCAGCCACACCTATTCCTCATTGATCCTCAACACAGGCGCACCACAGGGCTGTGTGCTCAGTCCTCTCCTGTACTCCCTGTTCACGCACGACTGTACTGCTTGGCATAGCTCAAACATCATCCTAACGTTTGCCGACAACACAACCATCCTGGGCCTCATCACAGACAACAATGAGATGGCCTACAGACAGGAGGTAAAGGCACTAAACAGCTGGTGCATGGAAAATAACCTCTCTCTCAATGTCAGCAAAACTAAAGAGATGATCATGGACTACAGGAGACAGCATAGGAGTGGACACCTCCCCATCCACATCGGTGATGCTGAGATTCAATGGGTCAGCAGCTTCAAGTTCCTCGGTGCGCACATCACTGAGAACCTCTCCTGGACACTGCACATGGACACAATAACAAAGAAAGCCCGCCAGCGGCTCTTTTTCCTGAGCAGACTGAGGAAGTGTGGCATGAACGCCAGCATCCTCACAAATCTCTACAGATGCACCATCGAGAGCCTGCTAACGGGATGCATCACAGTCTAGTACAGGAACTGTTCTGTCCACAGCCGCAAATCACTACCGAGAGTAGCAAAAGTGGCACAGCACATCACTGGCAACTGTCTCCCAGCCATTCAGGACACTTAGCACCGGCGGTGCCTGCGGAAGGCACACAGCATCATCAAGGACCATAACCACCCAGCACACAGACTGTTCTCCTTGTTACCGTCAGGCAGACGATACAGGAGCATGGCTGCACGTACCACCAGACTTAAGAACAGTTTTTACCATCAGGCCATCAGTTCTCCTGAACTCATAAACACATTTCACATCATGTATGTTGATTATTTTATTATTGTCTTTTTACCTTACCAATGTCATTTTTATCTTATTTTATCCTTGTAATATTATTGCTGGGGTGACCCGTTGTCTTGTGAAATACATTTCATTGTACCGCCTACTATGTGTTAACCTACATATGACAAATAAAACTTAATTGAAAATAAGGGATATCAGAATAGAGGACTTGTTATAGGACATGATATATTATTTTAACAGAAGAATTGGGAGAAGAGTGTTTAAGAAGTACAAGGTGTGTGAAACAAATCATGAGGCAGAGCCATATAGATCTGATATACATTGAATGTGTGATTAAGAAAATAGTCAGACTTAGACAAGTCATTAACAAAAATTAAATCCTTGTACGTGAAGAAGAAATAGAGGACTAAATTACAGATGGTTTAGTCATACTTTTTGTAAAATCACTATTTCCTGGAGTTGCATCTTGGAAATTCTCAATTATTTAATGTGCATAATGAAGAGAAACCTGTTAACTGCCGATCTAACCCTTTAACATTGTGCGGAAGTTCCTTCTGGATTTCAACCTGAGTAGAAAAGTACTTGATCAGTGATTTAGGGAGGATTTATGAAGATCATTGTGATGGTGGCACGGTGGCGCAGTGGTAGAGTTGCTGCCTCATGCCCCTGTCCCACTTAGGAAACCTGAAAGGAAACCTCCGGAGACTTTGTGCCCACTCAAGATTTTTGTGTGGTTCCCTGAGGTTTTTGTCAGTCTCCCTAATGGTCGAAAGTGGTTTCCGATCTTCTATGTTCCGGCGATTATTTAAAAAAATTCAAAACCGGCCGCAAATAAAAATAGGTTGCCGTTTTAAAAATCGGTAATTTTTTAGTTGAAGCCGGTTGCGGTGCTAGTTGAAGGTGGTTGCCAGAGGTTGCAGGTAGTGGAAGGTAAGACCTTTTTTTCACCCAGTTTTATTCCATCAGGGAGGTCTTACCTTCCACTACCTGCAACCTCCGGCAACCACCTTCAACTAGCATCGCAACCGGCTTCGACTAAAAAATTACCGATTTTTAAAACGGCAACCTATTTTTAGTATCCAAAGATGTATAGGGAAGTAGGTTAATTGGCATGGGAAATGTAAAAATTGTCCCTAATGCGTGTAGGATGGTGTTAATATGCGTGGAACGCCAGACCCGATGGGACAGCAGATTTGGGTATGCAAATACACTGAGAGCGAACGTTGGAGATTTTATTTGCAAACTTGAGTGTATGGAATGGGAGGAAACTGTTTGGCATGAATCATTAAGTAGTTGGCAGGTATGTAATGGGAGAGTTGGCATCTTCTGCATTTATCCTGATTAGAAGGAAGTGACTCGTAGTGTACCCCTTCATTTGATCTTTATTAATGCCTTAGATGTTCACATACTGTATATTGATGACTTGGATTGAGAAATGAAGTGTTGTATATCTAGATTTACATATGATATGTACCTTATCTGGATAGAGGACCGGAGGCAGACTGTGTTTGGATTAATCTGGGAAAGAGGGCAGTTATTCACAAGGATCTGAGAAAGATAAATCAGTTTGGGCGGCACAGCGGCAGAGTTGCAGCCTTTCAGCACCAGAAACCTGGGCTCTATCCTCACCATGGGTGCTATTTGTACAGAGTTTGTATGTTCTCCTTGTGACCCCTTGTTTTTTCCCCAGGTGCTCTGGTTTCCTCTCCTCCAAATATGTACAGGTTTGTAGGTTAATTGACTTTGGTTAAGATTGTAAATTGTCCCGATTGTGTAGGATATTGTTAGTGTACGGGGATCGCTGGTCGGCACAGACTCAAAGTGGGCCAAAGTGCAGGTTTCCACACTGTATCTCTAAACTAAACTAAATCATAGTATTTAGTCAATAGTGAAAAATAAATTTCTCCACAGGAGCAAAAGGATAGCACATCAGTATGTTGTTAATGAGCAAGGAGATTGAACAACCGGTTAATAAAATTCTGTTATCTTCTCAAATTAAAATCCATACATCATGAAGCCATACTTGAATTGGGGAGAGTAATCTTCATGTCGCTGTGATACTGCATTCAGTATTGAGCTGCGCATTTCAAAGAATATGTCATGTCGTTCCGCAGGATGATGCCAAGCATTGAACTTACAAGTACAAATTGGCCTGATTATCTTGTAATATGTAAATGGTTGACAGGTGATCTTATTGAGCTTCATTATTTAAGACCATTAACACATTTGATAGGATTGACTGAGAAAAAAACTATTTAAAATTTACCTTTGATAATTTTTTATTTAGGGATTTGGTCAGAGTGAGACACAAAGGCAAATAAATGGAATAGAGGTACAGATGACCAAGAAATCAGTGAATGGTGAAATCTATTCAAACGGCTGAATGACTTCAGATTACTAACTTTAATGAAACATATATCAAGAAGATAGGAATATACTATATATATATTTAGCTGTAGTTGCAGAATAGATGACATTGTCCTCCGGACGTCCACATCATCACAGGTCAGTGACCAGCCAACTGACCACACTTCACATCATGTAAGGAAACATCTGAGAGCACTGAATGCTAAAGAAAGGCTGAAGGACTAAGCCAGTTTAGTTTAGTTTAGAGATACTGCACAAAAATAGGCCCTTTTCCTCGCCGAGTGCCTGCCGACCAGCGATCCCTGTACACTAGAACTATCCTAAACACCAGGGACAATTTACAATCTTTACCGAAGCCAATTAACCTACAAACTTGCACATCTTTGGCATGGAAGAAAAAACCGGAGCACCCAAGAAAAAGTGACATGGTCACGCGGGAAGAACGTATAAACTCTGTACAGACACCTCCCACAGTCTGGATCGAACCAGGATCTCTGGCACTGTAAGGCAGCAACTCTACCACTGCACCATTGTGCCACCCTTGTCTTATTGATAAGTGGAACATCTAAACCAACTGCCCTCTAGCATCTCCCTGACAAGGTGGATATCTGAAATAATAACAGAAACTTTAGAAACACTCGGCAAGTTGTAGTGGAGGTGAGGGAGGGGTGGATTAAATACAGGAAATCCTTTGGATAGCATGTCGGGTGGTTTCTTATATAAATGTTGATGATTTATTTGTACTTTAAGTTCCTCCTCTCTCTCTGCAACTGAAATATCTGACAAATCTGACAAATCTGAAATGTTTTGAAGGGTCTCGACCCGAAATGTCGCCTATTCCCTCTCTCCATAGATGCTGCCTCACCCGCTGAGTTTCTCCACCATTTTTTGTCTACCTTTGATTTTCTTAATCTGAAAGGCTAACTCTGTATATGCATATATGTGTGTGTGTGTGTGTGTGTGTGTGTATGTATATATATATAAAACATTCCAGCATTTGATATTAAATATGGAACATTGTCCAGGTGTGTTTTGTTGATGAAACGCAGGGTGCGTCCAATTCAGTTAATTATTGCTCAATATGTCGACTGTTAATTATCACCAAAGTGCCAGAAGCTGTCATCAATTATGTCATCGAGTGGAACACCAACACCAATGGCTGAAGTCATTAATAAAATATGACAATTGAAGGTATCAGATGTCATCCATCTTATCTCAAACCTAGAACATATTGCGTACAAAATCATGAGAGGAATAGACCAGGTAGACGCACAGAGTCTCTTGCCCAGATTCGGGATATCGAGAACCAGAGTACATGTTGAGCACATCTTGACTTAGAAATACATTGCTGCTCCTTTATGACCATTGGGCTTCAATCCTGGAACTGCCTACCCAGTGATATTATAGAGGTCCCTTCATCAAAAGGAATGCATGGATTTATGATGATAGCTTATCACCAGCGTCTCCAATGTAATTAAGGATAGTCATTAAGACTATGACACACAGATCCTGAAAATGACTTTAAAATAACACAGTAAACTAGCCATTATACCATATCTATAGCGTGTATTTCTTGTGCAATGCCAAATAGAAAAACATTTGCCACTTCATGTTGTAATATGAAGTCCTGTTTGCACCACTCAGCAAGACTAAAAACAAACTGTTGTCTGGCTCTTTGCCTCCGCATATCAATTATAGAACAACTGGGAGTATGAGGTTTGATAAGTGATGCAATATTAAATAAATCAATTTCCTGAGAGTATAGTAGCAAATATGTTCAGCTATATTTATATTACAAAGACGTGCTCAATTTTACTACAAAGTGTTTGATTGAAACTTTAATGGAACCAATATTTTATGGCATAAACTGTACATAATGTATATCCGAAAAGCAAAGATTTTCTTCATTGGCTAAAAACTTACATCACTCATATAACCAAGGGACCGTTGTCAAGTCATTAATCATTTAACGCTTATGTAAAAAATATATTTTATATGTAAGCATATGATGGCCATAATAGAATCGTGGAATTATGTATTTTATTTCAGAAACAAATAGAAAACTTATAAATACTCTAAAGAGAAGATAATTCTATGAACATTATATTTTACTATCTTCGCCACTGAAGATGATTTTTAAAGAACATTGGGCCTTCAGTGGTATTGATAGCTATCGAGCGAAGAAGCTTTTAATAACTCCCTAAACAACTGCAAGATTTATCTGAGAACAATATTTTGTCATTGATGGCTAAGCATTCTTGCATTCAATGTACTTAGAAGAGAGAAAATTCAAATCTGCTATAACTCGGTTCTTCTTATCTCTGAATTGTCAGGCATCTTGTGAAAATAGTTAATTAAAAGCAAGTATCCAGTCTTTTTTTGGTGCATTACAGTGCCAGAGACCCAGATTTGATTCTGATTATGGGCACTGTCTGCACATAGTTTATGCATTCTCCCACATAGGTTTTCTCTGGGTGCTCCGGCTTCCTCCCACAGTCTAAAGACGAACAGGTTTGCCAGTTAATTGGCTTCTGCAAATTGTGATTTGTCCCTAGTGTGTGGGAAATGCTGGTATACATTGTGATCGTTGGTCGGTGCAGACTTGGTGGGCTGAAGGGCCTGTTTCCTAATTATATCTCCAACATTCTTTGTTAGCATTTAAAATGCCCACAGTCTTCGTGTTTTAAACCTTGCACATTTCATTTTTCTTTTTCTTTTTTTCCATTCTGAGAATAGTTATTGAAGAAAAGATTAGATGTTAGCTATCGTTTATTATAATGTTGGAACTTTATTAAAATGATTGGGTGGAGGCAGTAATGCCAAGACCGATTTATCTATATTTAATACACGCAGTTAGCCCACTGTACAATAAAACAAAGGCGGGAGGAACTCTGCAGGTCAGACAGCATCTGTGGAGGTAAATAGACAGGTGATGCTTTGGGTCGAGACAGGAGTGAGAAAGCTGTTAAAGCATGGTCGGGATGAAGCAAGTGATACGTGAATAATGGTGAAGGAGGGAGATAGGCAAATGGGTATAAATAAATAGTGACAAAGGCTGGCGATGAAAAGGAAATAAAGGGTGTCAGATAAAGAAAAACAACAAATGGTGAAATGTAAAGTTGGAAGGAGTGTTATGGGTGGATGGGATATGGGGAGGTGGATAAAAGGGAAATGCAGCAGGGAAGTTATAGTACATGAATGAAAGGAGAAGGGGAAAGGAACAAGGTAATGCAGACAGACACAAAATGCTGGAGTATCACAGCGGGACAGGCAGCATGTCTAAATAGAAGGAATGGGTGACGTTTTGGGTCGAGACCATTCTTCGGACTATCTCGACCCAAAACGTCTTCTATCCAAAGATGCTTCCTGTCCTTCTGAATTACTCCAGCATTTTGTGTCTTATCTTCGGTGTAAACCAGCATCTGCAGTTACTTCCTACACAAAAAGATGGTGAAATGCATTCCCAGGAGGGGGAGAGATGAAGAGGGGGGTGTTTGGGGTGTTTTGTTGGGGGGCGGGGCAGCAGTGGAGGGGACGTTTTACTTGAAAATGGAGACTGCAATATTCATGCAGATGGGTTGTATGCTACCCAAGCAAAAATATTTCCATATATGCCACCCTCACCTGCCAGGCTTTCTCCCCTCTACTCCATCAATCTGAAGAAGGGTCCTGATCTACAATGTTGATCATCCATTTCTCGCCACATATGCTTTCTGACCCGTTGAGTTCTTCCAGCATTTGTTTTTTTAATCAAGATTACAGCATGTGCAGTTTCTTGTGGCTCCATCACTATATCTGTGCATGCACATTGCGGAGTTGATCACTTTAATCGGCTGTCCATATTGTACCTTGGAAATGAAAAATATGAATTTAATGAAAATATATTTCGATAATAGTTGTTGTAAAGTGCTGTGGGGTCCATTAAGAATCCCAGCTGCAATGCAGTCATGCAATATGCATGCCATATATGCATGTATACATACTGTATATGCAATCAATTATTTTATTTCTCTTAATTCCATTATATTTACATAATAACATTACCAATGATTATTATTATATTATAAAGAATATAAAGTTGCAAAGCACAATCTGAAGTCATTGAGGCCGGGCATTTATTTGGTATTAGAACAATTACTGTGAAATAATTTGGCCAAATCTCTTTTCCAATCCCTAGGATTTATCATTCCCGTGATTTTTAATGCTGAAGAAATAAAAGTAAACTCGTATTGGAAAGGCATGTATTGTGCCTGGTCACATCCCAGCTGTGCCTTCTCCTCTTCCATTGTTGCCCCATTTAAAAAAGTTCCTGATGTTTTGTTCCACAAGCCGTTTTACCCTCAGAGCCAAGCCCATCACTGCCACATTTGATCATATGATAAGTAAAGTTGAACTTCCTTCACCATTCAGCCAAGTGGTGCTTTGGAAATAGATCTATTCTGTCAAACACATCTCTTTCCACTAATGAAGCCAGGCTGGTTCACTTAATTGTGATTCCCTCCCAAGAGTCATGTCCTTAGATGGTGAGCCAGTCACAGTCTTCTTTTAATGAATTGATCATATATATCACAAAGCTGCAGGTTTGGAATAGGCTTTCAGGTACCATTTAAGTGCATAGATTTTTTTCTGCTGAAATTGCACTGGAAACCAGTATATGCCACCAGATTTACTTTTTTAAAGATGATATTTCAACTTTTTTTTGAAAGGTATTTATTTTGTCAATAGATATTGTAGTTGCAGGAAACATCTTCCCAATGATAGTTCTGGTTAAGTTTCATTTGTCTTGGCTTCATTCTGAGAATTGGGACTCTCTTGTGCCCAAACAAGCACTGTCATTTGATATGATGAATGGATGCTTTTAATGTAACTGGCCAAACCCAGTTTCACAAACAACTGAGTGAAGGACTAATTTATCAGCTTCAAGCCTTTCCCTTTGCATACCTAATAATGTGTCAGCCGTGCCTTGCAGTCTAATTTCCTCCACAGTATCTAATGATGAACAATAATGTTGTTTACAGGTTTGTGAACTACAGCTCGCTAATTAATTTTAAGCCCTTATTTAGAAAGCAAAACAGGCAATCGTTTTAATGTGTTCTTTAAAACCTCCCAAATAGCAATTAGGTTCCCCTCACTTCCATAAAGAAGCACTCTGGAGAGCAATTGTGGCAAAATGCGATTTGTGAATAAAATAACTGCCACCTACTGTTTTTTTTAAACGTAACTAGTTCTTAATTATGAGCTGAAAAGTTGGTCCAAATATATATAATTCGCTGATACGATACTGTTACTGTTAAAGGCCATCCATAATTGCGTTTACACTGAATTTTTATGGAATTTATCACTTGGCTCAAATGATTCTGGAAAAAATGGCGCCTGCCTGCGGCGACTTTTGCGGAGCTCCAGAACCTAGAAGGCTTAAATACAACTTCAATCAACTCACCTGGATCAGGAAAACGGCAGAAAACGGTGCTGTTTCAGACAAGCTGCTGGAGCACCTCAAGGCTCTCGCAATATTGCAATCTCCTGCAGCCGCAGGAGCCCCGGACTTTAAACTTTCCCATGGTCGCTGGAAATCACCCGACCCGACTGAGGAACCCAGGTACTGTACCTCGGAACCCCGGGATGACCTCCAGAGCCAACAGGCTGGATCTCCCAGCGAGAATGAAGCTGGAGCTGCAGCTGCCGACTTTGAAGGAGCTGGAGCTGCCGTCTGTGAAGAAATCCCCGTTCCAGCGCTGGTCCGCAGAAACCGCAGGTACAGTAAACACAATACCTGGAAACAAAAAGGAGGCCTCCATTGTGTCCGGAAACGGCGGGCAGGACTTAAGGTCAGACTGAAGCGCAGGGGACTTTGGCCCCCTCTCCCTACTATCCTACTGGCCAATGTACAGTCCCTTGAAAATAAAGTGGATGACTTAACGGCAAGACTGCTTTATCAAAGGGAGCTGAGGGAATGCTCTGTGTTCTGTTTCACAGAGACATGGCTCACCCCCAGCTCCCCAGACTCAGCGGTCCAGCCTGAAGGGTTCTCCATCAACCCCATGGACCGTACAATGGCATCTGGGAAAGGGAGAGGAGGGGGCGTCTGCCTCATGGTCAACTCTGTGTGGTGCTCAGACGTGGCAGTCCTGTCCAACTCCTGCTCTCCACACCTCGAATATCTGGCGGTGAAGTGCCATCCCTTCTACCTTCCGAGGGAATTCACCTCCATCATCCTGATCGCGGTCTACATCCCACCCCAGGCAGATGTCTATCTGGCACTGGAGGAGCTGCACGCCGTGGTCAACAAACACCAGACATCTTACCCCGAGGCTTTTTCCACCATTGCTGGGGACTTCAATAAGGCAAATCTAAAGAAATCACTCCCCAAATTCCACTAACATGTCTCCTGCTGCACCAGAGGACCAAACACTCTCGACCACTGCTACACCACCATCAAGAATGCCTACCGCTCTATCCCTCGCCCTCACTTTGGTAAATCCGACCATACCGCGGTGCTGCTTCTCCCTGCCTACAGGCAGCAATTAAAGAGCGCAACCCCAGAGGTGAGGACAGCACAGAGCTGGTCAAGGTGGGGGGGGGGGGGGGCAGAGGAACAACTACAGGACTGTTTGGAGTCTGTAGACTGGGCAATGTTCAAGGACTCGGCAACGGACTTGAATGAATATGCCATAGTCGTTACAGACATCATTAAGAAATCTGTGGAGGACTGCATCCCTACAAAAACCTTCCGATTGTTTCCCAATCAGAAACCTAGGATCAACTTTGAGATCCGCACTCTTCCGAAGACCAGACACCGGGCATTCATGTCTGATGATACAGTGGTCTATAAGAAGTCCAGATATGACCTTGGTAAGGCCATCAAAAAGGCCATAGGGACTTCTGCTTCAAGCTGGAGGATGAGACAGATGCTCGGCAGCTGTGGCGGGGCCTGAATGCAATCACCTCCTACAAGGCAATATCAGGAGGCAGCTCGAATGTTGGTGAAAAATCACTCCCTGATACGTTTTACGCATGCTTTGATAGGGAGAACACCGATGTGCCTTCCTGAGCCCCCATTCGCTGTGATGGTATTTCAGTCTCAGTCACAGAGGCCGACGTCAGGAAATCCTTCAGAGGGGTGAACCCTCGAAAAGTGCCTGGACCTGATGGTATACCTGGTCGTGTTCTAAAAACCTGTGCGGACCAACTGGCTGGAGTTTTTACGGACATTTTCAACCTCTCACTTCTGAGGTCTGAGGTTCCCACCTGCTTCAAAAAGGCATCAATTATACCAGTGCCCAAGGAGAACAAGGTGACGTGCCTCAATGACTATCGACCTGTGGCACTAACTCCTGTGGTGATGAAGTGCTTCGAGAAGTTGATCATGGCGCAAATCAACTCCTACCTCAACAAAAAACTGGACCCACTGTAGTTCGCTTACCGCCACAACAGATCAACGGTGAATGCAATCTCGCTGGCTCTCCACTCAACTCTGGACCATTTGGACAACAAAAACTCATATGTCAGGCTGTAATTCATTGACTACAGCTCGGCATTTAACACAATCATCCCCTCCAAGCTGGTTACCAAACTCGCAGAACTGGGTCTCTGCGCATCCCTCTGCAATTGGATCCTCGACTTCCTCATTCACAGACCACAGACCATCTGTTCGTATTGGTGGAAATGTGTGAGACTCGATAACAATCAGCACGGGAGCACCTCAAGGCTGCGTGCTCAGCCCCCTGCTGTACTCACTCTATACTCATGACTGCGTAGTCGGCCACAGTGCGAACTCCATCATCAAGTTCGCTGACGACACCACTGTTGTGGGACGTATCACTGATGGGGATGAGTTGGAGTACAGAAGAGAGATCGAGCAACTGTCCGTATGGTGCCAGCACAATAACCTGGCCCTCAACACCAGCAAAACCAAGGAACTCATTGTGGACTTTGGAAGGAGTAGGATGGGGACCCACAGTCCCGTTTATATCAACGGGTCAATGGTTGAAAGGGTCAAGAGCTTCAAATTCCTGGGCGTGCACATCTCTGAACATCTCTCCTGGTCCGAGAACACTGATGCAATTATCAAGAAAGCTCACCAGCGCCTCTACTTCCTGAGAAGATTACGGAGAGTCGGTCTGTCAAGGAGGACTCTCTCTAACTTCTACAGGTGCACAGTAGAGAGCTTGCTGACGGGTTGCATCGTGGCTTGGTTCGGCAACTTGAACGCCCTGGAGAGGAAATGACTAAAAAAAGTAGTAAGCACTGCCCAGTCCATCATCGGCTCTGACCTTCCTTCCATCGAGGGGATCTATCGCAGTCGCTGCCTCAAAAAAACTGGCACTATCATCAAAGACCCGCATCATCCTGGCCACACACTCATCTCCCTGCTACCATCAGGTAGAAGGTACAGGAGCCTGAAGACTGCAACGACCAGGTTCAGGAATAGCTACTTCCCCACAGCCATCAGGCTATTAAACCTGGCTCGGACAAAACTCTGATAACCCATTATCTGTTATTTGCACTTTATCAGTTTATTTATTCACATGTGTATATATTTATATATGGTATATGGACACACTGATCTGTTTCGTAGTAAATGCCTTCTATGTTCTGTGTGCTGAAGCAAGAATTTCATTGTCCGATCAGGGACACATGACAATAAACTCACTTGAACTTGAACTTGATGATTAGTGCTGGAGTTTGTGTTCCAAGCGAGTCTCCCTTTACTCACTTGGAGCTAGGCTTCTGTCAGAAAATAGCATCAAAGAGCATGGAAATAGTTCATTTGGCCTAGCTCATCCATGCTGGCCAATATGCCCCATCTAAACTGGTCCTATTTTCACATTTGGCCTATATCCCTCTGAGCCTATCCTATCCTTGTACAGATAAAAGTGTATTTTGAATGCTGTTATATTACCTGCCTCAACTACCTCCTCTGGCAGCTCGTTCCATACACCCACCACACTCTGAGTCCAGAGAGTTGCTCCTCAGGTTCCTATTAAATCTTGCCCCTCTCACCTTAAACCTGTGTCCTCTGTTTTTTGACACCTCTACCTTGGGCAAAAGTGTCTCTATATTCACCCTCTCTATTCCCCTCATGAATGTATAAGATCTCTATAAGATCACCCTTCATCATCCTGCACTCAAAGGAATAAAGTCTTAACCTGCCCAACCTCTCCCCAAAGCTCAGCCCCTCAAGTCCTGGTAACTGTCTCATAAATCTTCTTTTCACAGCTTAATGACATCCTTCATATAGGGCATCGAGATCAAAACTAAACACAATACACCAAATATGACCTTACTAACATCTGGACAACTGAAACATACTCAATGCATTGACTAATGAAGGCCATTGTACCAAAAGCTTTCTTTGTCAACGTATCTACCTATGAAGCCAACTCTGGGGAACTCTCTACGTATACTCCTCGATCTGTCTGCTCTACAACACTACCCATTGCCATATCATTCACTGTGAAGATCCTGCCCTGGTATGACTTCCCATAATGCAACATGTCACACTTATCTGCATTAAATTCCATTAGCCATTCCTCAGCCCACTTGCCCAGCTGATCATTTTTGATAATCATCTTACTAATCATGCCTTGTAAATTTTCATCCAAATCATTAATATGAACCAAAAACAGCACAGGGCCCAGCATCAATCCCTGAGGCATACCACTAGACCCAGGCCTCCAGTCCTAAAAACACATTTCCACCACCACCCTCTGTTTCCTTCCAACTCTATATCCAGTTGGATATAGCTCTCCCTGGAAATTATGTGATCTAACCTTCCAGAGCAGCCGACAATGTGGTGCCTTATTAAATACCTTGCTAAGTCCATATTGACAACAGCGGCAATGGTCACGATTGAACCTAGGTCACTTGAGTTGGGAGGCAACAGGTCTTCTGGCCAAATCACTGCAGCAAGCGTGTACACATTTTGGCAAAGCGATGTATGGTGTACAATTTTGATTCTGGAGTATGGTGTACAATTTTGGTCGCCTAATTATGGGAAGGATGTCAATAAAATAGAGAGAGTACAGAGGAGATTTACTAGAATGTTGCCTGGGTTCCAGCAACTAAATTACAGAGAAAGGTTGAACAAGTTAGGTCTTTATTCTTTGGAGCGCAGGAGGTTAAGGGGTGGGGGGGGACTTGATTGAGGTCTTTAAAATGATGAAAGGGATAGACGTGGATAAGCTTTTCCCATTGAGGGTAGGGAAGATTCAAACAAGAGGGCATGACATGAGAATTAAGGGACAGAGGTTTAGGGATAAAATGGGGGGGAACTTCTTTACTCAGAGAGTGGTGGCTGTGTGGAATGATCTTCCAGCAGAAGTGGTGAAGGCAGGATCGATTTTAACATTTAAAAGTAAAGTGGATAGGTATATGGACGGGAAGGGAATGGAGGGGTATGGTCTGAGTGCGGGTAGATGGGACTAGGGGAAAATAAATGGTTAGCACGGACTGGAAGGGCCGAGTAGGCCTGTTTCCGTGCTGTAATTGTTATATGGTTATTATATGATGTATCCTGGTTTCATTTATTAGTAGGACACAAATAAATGCAGATGCTGGTTTACAAAAATGGCACAAATTACTGGAGTAACTCAGTGGGTCAGGCAGCATCTCTGGAGGACATGGATAGATGGCATTTCAGGTCAGGAATGATCATCATTGATCCATGTATTCCAGAGATGCTGCCTGACCTGATGAGTTACTGTCTGAAGAAGGGTCTCAACCCAAAACATCACCCATTCCTTCTCTCCGGAGATGCTGCCTGTCCCGCTGAGTTACGCCAGCATTTTGTGTCTATGCTGTCTTACTTTAATATTTGGTGTCTTTTTTTAATTATTGACTGTTTTCTATTTCTGACTTGTTTGGTCTCCCTTGTGAGTCAAGGTTTTGCTTCTGCTTGGGTGAAAGAAACAAACAATTCTCATGAATTGTGATTCAGGTGATTACCTTATTCTTCTTGAAAAGGTGGAGCAATGGCACAGCTGGTAGAGTGGCTGCCTCACAGTGCTGGAGACATGAGTTTAATCCTGACTTCAGGTGCTGTCCTGTGCGGAGATTGCAAGTTCTCCCCGTGACAGTGTCGATTTCCTCCAGGTGCTCCAATTTCTTCCCACATCCCAAGGATATGCAGGTTGGTAGGGTAGTTGGCCTCTGGAAATTGCCCCTGGTCTGTAGGGAGTTAGAACACAGAACCGGTGTGAACAGCTGATCGTTGATCAGCATGAACTCGGAGGGTCAAAGGGCCTGTTTCCACCCTGCAACTTAATAATACTGCAAAATAGTAAGATACAACATCCAAATTATACTTGCTACCATGCTATTTGTTTATTTTTCCCTTGAAGCTCAGCATCTTTGTGAATGTACTTGTATATCTGCACTTTGTTAAACTTCACACATTTTGGGCATGAGATAATTTTTGACTGTGCATTTTATTTCATTAATACTGTAGGGTGCACCAACCTGTGCCTCTGAATTGTATTGATGGGACAGTTTTAGTTTGCATCATGAAACGCTTTGGATGCAGTTTTATAACATCCGTTCCAGCAGAGAGATCAGAAGAAGCATAATGTGTTGACACTGACTGACATGCTATTTTCTTGGGTAGTTTTGCTAGTTTGGTAGTGAATCTGGGAGCAATGGAATGTAGTTCATAAATTGCAGTGGGCAGTAATACAAGACAGGATTCCCCACATAGGAAAACGATCAAAAGTAAATAGAAATTATAACTCAGATATTTTATTTTTGCACCAAATATTAGGCAGATGTGGAAAACCTATTTATTTATTTCCATTCAATCACTCGCAATATTGATTTATTATTTTGCCTTTATCATAATAAGTGCAAAATTTGCACAAATTGAGTCATTAAATTTGGAACCTAAAATAATTGTTTCTTTCAACTAAGATGATTCCTGAAGGAGAGACGGGCAACTTTTTACAAAGTAATTCTTGGCCATAAATCATTCCGATTTTTGGTACTTCTGTGCTTTGCCAAACTCTAAGTCTCAAATCTACTGAGAATTGTATTTGCAGAACTGTTTTGCTGATTTTGTGATACTGTGTGGTATTGTGAGCTTGATTCCAGTACCTAAAATGACAAAACTTTGAGTTCCATTGTGCTCAAGTGTCTCTGACACCCATTCACCAAGTGACCTCACAGATAAATTGCATCCATTTCCTACTACGGAATTGGACAAATTGGCGGGGCAGGTCATACTCTTGCACCCCCTGTTACATCTCAATGAAAATAACTCCATGTAGATTAGGTATTACATTCTGCCTGACCCATTGAGGTACTCAAGCACTTTGTCTCTTCTTTCACTGTTGAGGATAGAAGAAGTGCGAAACCCTTCTTCTATCTCACACTTTTTGTATTTTCATCTCTGGCCTTTGCCAACCATCTGCCATTCAAAAATCATGTCACCTGTATCTACCTATCACTTGTCAGGTTTGTCCCGCTTTCTTCCCCTTCACCACAATCAGTCCGAAGACGGATCCCGACTTGAAATGTTGCGTATCCATGTTCTCATGAAATGCTGCCTGTGTAGCGTCCAAACTTTTTGATCAAACGGTTACTTTATTCGGTGTGATAAGTTTAACATACATGTGTGTTTGGGACTCTCTAACATATTGAGTCATTGCTGCTGCTGAGCGAGAGTGTTGACTCGAGCTCAGCTACCTGTTGACTGGTGATCTCAAGGTAAGATCTGCTGATGTAGCAGGACAGTCCCCTTAACCCATGACTGTCACATGACAGTCCTCGTAACCACTGACAAAGGTTCGACAGTAAGAAGTCTGACCATCAGGTGACGCCACACCTGACCCGCTGAGTTACTCCATGTGTCTTCTTCCATTCCATTCCATGGTATTGGATCGGTTAGAAGAAGCAAATTACAAAAACAAATAATCAAAAACATTTCAATCAACAACATTTTTTTCCTAAATAAGTTTACCTTTATGACACAGAACAGATGTATCCATCTGTTATTTTTCAGGAACTAGGATTTACAAAGTTAGAGAGTATCATGTTGATTTAAAAAAAATAAAATCTAGAATATAGGATTTATCTGCAATAGTGGAAGACAGCATAGGAAGAATGAGACAAAAACATCCCAGCATTTAGAGGCATTATCAATGTACTTTGTGGACAAATGTTATAAGATCCAGGGAATTACTCTGGCAATAATCTTGCTACTTAATATGTGCTTACCTATAATTATCCTAGCTGTAGAAGTCTGAGGACAACTTTCTGTAGGGAATGAGACAATGAAAATGGCGGGGAAAGATTCTCTGATCAATTTGTGACCTTGCTTTGATCAAAAGCTCCTCGGGGTTGCACACGAAGGAGCATGAATGCTCACTGCTTTGAGTCATTGCACCCAGTTATGTAAAACTCTTCCCAGAATACAGACTCCCAATGTTAAATTCTAGGAACAATAAATGGTCAAGGTGTATGCTTTGCATAGTTTGGTCACTATTAGCCCATAATCTGGAGAAATTGTCTCCAACAAGGTATATTTTCGAAGTCCAAGAGAAGCAAGAATGTTTTAAGCAGTGCCTTAAGGACAATCTGGGCTGTTGTTGGGCTGGGTTACAAACCTGCAGAGATTGGTCACTCCACTCTCTCAGAACTACCTTTCCCCACTCCCTGTTCACCAGAACATAAGTGGCCCAATTTTTTTTATTCAAGAACAAAATGGTAATAAGGTCCAACCCTCAAGTTAATTTGTCTGTAAATGAATGCATCATGCCACCTACATGAGAGCAAAGAGCAGTCAGGGTACTGAGCACTGAAATGTCAGATGTCAACACACTAGTTTCAGCAATAGTACAAAAATAGCAGTGCCTCGCAGGAGGTCAGTAATTCTGTGGTAAGGTGTCAAATCCGTCTTTTTATTAATTTAAATATTCAGAAGATTTTTAAAGGAGGAATAATTAAAGATTTGTCCTTGAGATGATCTGTCATGATCTGTCAATGTTTTAAAAATGCACTTTTAAAAGCGTGATTCTATTTTTAAACTTTGGGGAGAGATGTGTAGCCCTCCAGCTGATGTGTGGGTGTGTGGGAGCTTGACTTCCCACTTCAGGTATCAATCATTTCTTAACTTCATAGGAAAGTAACTTCACCTTTACCCTGTTCTTACGTTTTGGGAGTGTTTTTAATGTTTTTTTTTATTTCCTGCATCTGTTACATTTGAGGTTTCTAATCAAGGTTGGCATATCCCTGGAGGTCTTGTCAAGTGTTATCTACTCAACTAACAGCTGCCCACCCATTGCAAATGTCGGTGCATTCTTGTCTGATAATTTCCAATGCATAAGTAGATGATGCACAAAGGAATTTTAATCTTTTTTTTCCGATTTCAAAACTTGAATGTTAATTGGATAGGAAGGTATGGTTCAATTTAGTTTAGAGATACAGTGTGGAAACAGACCCTTCAGCCTCCAAGTCCATGCTGACCAGCGATCACCCCAAGCTCTAGGACTATCCAACACACTAGTTCAGTTTAATTTATTGTCGTGTGTACCGATGTACAGTGTAAAGGGACAATTTATAATTTTACCGAAGCCAAATAACGTACCACCGTGTACATCATTAGAGTGTAGGATGGAAATGGAGAACCCGGAAAAAACCCATGTGGTCAAGGGGAAAACGGGCAAACTCCGTACAGACAGCAACTGTGGTCTGGATCGAACCCGCTGAAAGGTAGCAACTCTACCGCTGCACCACTGAGCCACCTAGTGAGTGCTTGGTGCCAGAAATGTTGTCCGTGGAAGTGGCTGGGATGCTGTTCTCTGCTTCTGAAGTTCAAGTCCATTTACTTCTGTGGAACCAAACTTTGAAAACAGCGTATAACAAGTCTGGTACCTGAGATAAGCTTGTCTGAAATTCAGAGAAATAGTGTTTGCAGGTAATCAGCTGTGCAATGTTGATGGCATGTTTAACTTCCTTTCTGATCAGAATTAATATTCCAGGCTAGAACTTTAGGTAGCCGGTCTGAAGTTGCTGTTGCCAAGGATAAAAAAATAATTGATTGTCCAGTCCAGACTCAGCAAGGAACCCTGAGAGATTGTTGTGGATTAATCAGTTGTTTTCGTTGAATGCAGCAGTTTAATTTATTACCTCATGCTTCTGCAAAACACAGATTTACAGCCATCTCTGGCACATAAATTCTAATATTTGTAAATGCTAAATCTATACTAAAAAATCTTTAAGAAATGCATCAGTTTACTATTCCTTTCCTTCTCCATTATTCAATGATTCATGATTGGGTCCCTTGAATTTTGCAAGCCCTCTGTCTGTGAATTTGTCACCAATTACAAACGTCCAGGATATCTACTTGTCATGAGTCACCATGCAAGATTCTTACAAATTTTGCTGATTAAATTTGTAATAGAAATGATAATCAATATCAACTTTCCCAGTGAAAACTTGCACTTGTACAGTCAGTTCAGCAGAGCAAAATTCTCAGGCTACGAAGGTCATGTTTGATGTCTTTGCTTAAGCCCATTTTATCAGGTTAATTCTCCAAATATAGCTATTTTCTTGGGAAAAATGGTCCGGAGTCTGATGGCTGCATTTGAAAATAAAGTCTCAGTTAATCTCGGCCCAAGTGAATCAAAGAATGGAGAGATGCTATTTAATTGATATAATAAAGTTGAGTTTGGTGTTGCACAGTTTTGATTTGTGGCACAAACAAATGTGGGATTGTGGATCCTTGCTCAGATCATGAAACACCAACTTTTACTGTGCCCATAAATAGGAGACTTAATGTAACGGGTTCTGCTCACATTGCCATCTTATTAAATCCCTTTCCCTTTATGAATGAAGACGTGATACAGGAATTTCCATTTATATATCACCTTCAAGCACAGTAAAACGTACCAAAATGTTTTCCAAGAAAATGATTTGGTGAAATATATTAATAATGTTCCATTGCAATTTGAGTCCTATATTTCAGAGGCAGTAATTTACTGTACTTGCCTAGTTTTACAGTTCCAAGGCTTACTGGCGAGTTTAATCCTGCTATTCATCGTCACCTTGACTTTCATTGCAGCTCACTAGTTGTAACGCATTGTTTTTATTACACAAATGCTTGGAATATTAGGCAATAAGCATGTTTCTACAAATCAGGTATACTACATTATAACATTTAAAGGAAAACAGAAGGATGGGGAGGGTGAATGTAGGGAGGAGGTTCCCTTGGCTGAGGGATCCGGAATGAGGAATCACAATGTCAAATTAAGGGGTTGTTCATTTAGGACTAAGATGAAGAGAAATGTCTTCACTGAGAGTGGTCTTGAATTTTCTACCTCGAAGGGCTGTGGAAACTCAATCAATGAGTTAATTCAAAAGAGAGGTCAATAGATTTCTGGATAGAAGAGGAATTGAGGGGGGGGAGAGGGAATAAAAGTGATATTCATGGTAGAAGATTAAGGAGAATGGCTTACTCCCATGCATTCGATCAATAATTGGTTGTGTTTATTTGGACCTGCTTTGTGCGAATTTAGTGTGTCCATTCTGCAGAACAACAATGCAGTTAATTTGCGCAATTCACTGTACTGAATCATGTTTGGAATGAAATATTCTAAGGTTTGACAAACATAACCTGAACCTACACTGAGCGGTGGAATAAAAGTATTCCTCCCAAGTGGAAGATAGTTCACATAAGGGAAATCTGCCTGCTCCATTAATAACGCAAGCTTGGTGTGGAAATTAAGTTCATAGTTTTTCAGAAAAATTGGATGCGGGAAACAGTGTAAAATAGATGTCATGATTGAGGATGTAAAGAATTGTGTATAAACATTTTTAAGATTGTGACAACATTTTCTCAATAAAAATTGTATTAGATCGTACCAGCTTACTGCTAGAATATTAATTGGGGTACAGGCAGAAAATGTAGATATTTGGGGCACTTGATTGCACGGAGGTGTTACAGTTTCCCAATATTATTCATTCAGTTACAGGACGTCTAATCTCACCAACAGATTCAGCCCAGTGAATTTGAACAACCATAATACTTTATTGAAGGATTTGGAAGGATTGCAAGGAACTCATATCGACAGCTGAGCTATGGCATGACTTACGAGTGTTCATAACAGCTTTTATTGACAACTCTGCTTCAACCGTTGAGTTGTCAGTGTCTGGTGGGTCTCAGCAAACAATGCCAATTAACTCAGAAAGCAAAGCCTGGCAAAAAAAATCCAGAAAATATTTTGTGACAAACTACAACAGATTCTCCCAATAAAAAAATGTGCAATTGTCCCAGTAAAATGTAGGGAGCAGAGAGTAGTTAATTGGAATGATTATAGAATTACTCTTATTCTTACAAATAAATCTAGACACCATCTTAATTAACAGAGAGAATACTTGATCATCTCCACTCTGTTTAGTTTAGTTTATTGTCACATGCACCGAGGTACAGTGAAAAGCTTTTTTTGTCACATGCTGTTCAGTCAGCGGAAAGACTACATGATTATAATCAGGCCGAATAATGATGTCTCTCTATTAAGCCTTTATTATATTGTGCTTATCTGTGGAATGCTTGTACAAGGGAAACAGCAATACCCACAGGGAAACCTTGGTCCTTACTCTCTCTCACTCTCGTTATTATCACTCATGTTATGTTTTCCTGTGTTTTTTAACTTGTTTATTTTCTCTCGCTTTTTTTCTCTCGCATTTTTTCTCTCTCATTTTTCACTCTCGTGTTTTTGTTCTCTCCCATTTATTTGTTCACTCTGCGGTCTATCTTTGTTCACTTTCTCTCATATTTTTGTTCCCTCTCTCATGCGCGTTCACATTCTGTTCTGCTCTCTCTCTCTCTCTCTCTCTCGCTCTCTCGCTCTTTCTCTCCCTCCCTCTTTCTCTCTCTTTCTATCGGTATTGGAAAAAACTCCTTACACACTGGTCCAGTTTTAACTTCCTGTCAGGGACTATACCTCAGGGAGTTCATGTTTCATCTTTGAGGTACCAGAAGCACTTCTTCATGCATCTTGTAATGATGCAGTCCACGATTTGAGCTTCTCAGGGGGTTGTCTTTACCGTGCCACAACTCCAGCAGACCAGTCCATCACCTCAGTTCAAATCAACACCACACGTCACAGCAGTCACTTCACTGTGGCTAATAAATTGTCATTGTCTTTCAAATTCTGCTCCTCATGAAGCACTTGATCCAGGGATACTGTTATATTCTCCAAGGCATTTCAATAAAAGCTGCAATTTTGACTGATTTGACTGCGATCACTTTATTTTCAGTCAGACATAATGTCAGTTAATGTACATTATCTTTTGCATAACCAGGGAACTACTCATGCAAGTAAATCATGATATTTGCCAACAGATTCACCGTTACATTAAATTTAAAGTGATTAAATTCTGAGTGGCTCTAGTCCATAAATTTAGCTAATATCAGCAGTTTTACTATCTAACACATGTGTTAGCACAAAAGAGATAATTTGACTTGCAATGACTGTGAATTGTTCATCATTATGGCGCTGCAGCTGAGGTCCATTAAAATAGATGGCAGCCTTCATTGTGATTGAGGTGAAGGGGGAAAGATCTAATAGGAAACTGAGGGATAACTTTTTCACACAAAGGGTGATGTGTGTATGGAATGAATTTCCAGAGGAGGTAGTTGAGACAAGTGCAATCGCAACGTTTAAGGAAAATTTTGACAGGTACATGGATAGGGTAGGTTTAAAAGTATGTGGGCCAACCACAGATGGGTGGGATGTGTTGATGAACCATGTTGGCCGGAGTGGGCAAGATGAGCCAAAGGGCCTGTCTCCACTATAAGACTATATGGCTCTATGACTCTGTGCTCAAATGATATGCTGTTCATTTCCTTAGTGAAAAGAGGATATTATCATTGAAGAGTGATAATTTACCTCAGTTTGCTTTTCAGCCTGGTTATTCCATGAATCTGATGCGATCTGCAATAGAAATGAATTTAGACGACATAGGTTTATGGTGAAGGGAAAAAGATAGGAATTTGAGGGGTAACTTCTTCACACAAAGGGTGGTGGGTGTATGGAACAATCTGCCAGAGGAGGTAGTTGAGGCAGTGACTATCCAACATTTGAGAAACAGTTAGACTGGTACATGGATAGGATTGGTTTGGAGGGATATGAGCCAAACACGGGCAGGTGGGACCAGTGTAGCTGAGACATGTTGGCTGGTGTGGGTAAGTTGGACCGAACAGCCTGTTTCAATGACTCTATGAGGTAATACCATGACTTTAGTCAGCTTCGATATACTGACAATTGAGATATTCAGAAAAAATCATTTAAAATTACTCAAAATCCACAACGTTATACACCTGTTCTATTGTTCTGAGGAAATAAACTAGATTTCCCTCTGTTCTGTCATAAATTAGGTAAAATTGAGCTGTCACGGGCAGGAGGGAGAAATTGTCAATTGTCAAATGGTTGGACAAAGGCCAGAGATGAAAAAACAATGAGTGTGAGATAAGAACAAAAGACGTGCAAATTATGAAGCCAGAGGGAGAAATATAGGAAGGGGCTGGGGAGAGGGGGAAGGGGTGAAATGGATATGAATCCAGGTGGGGCACAGGGATGAGAGGAGGGAAAAAGTGAGGGGAAAGAGGGGGTGTTTAGACGTTAGTTACCTAAGATTGGAGAATTTAATAGCATTATGACCCTGTCCCACTTAGGTGATTTTTTTAGGCGACGAAAGGTGACTGCCGAAAAATTGGCGACATTTGGGCTGTCGTAGGTTATCGTAGGTTGTCGCCTGATGACATAGGTTGTCGCCGGTGCTGACTTCAATGAATTCCATTTTCCTAGTCGCTGGCAGTGGCATACAAAATTGCCTAAGAAGGGCAGGCCCATTAGGTTGTAAGCTACCCAAGTGCATTATGAGGTGCTGTTCCTCCAGTTTGCGTGTGGCTTCACTCTGGCAATGGAGGAGGCCCAGGTCAGAGCGTCAGTGTCAGAATGATAATGGGAGTTAAAATGGCCAGCAACCGGGGGAACCAGCAGACCTTCATGGACCCACCACAAGTGTTCGGTGAAACGGACACCTAGTCTGAGCTTTGTCTCGCCAAAGGAGGCCACATCGAGTACATCTGTAAAAACCGGTCTGCTTCATAAATGTCTTTGAAGGGAGCAGGAATTTGCTATCCTTGCCTGTCTGCCCCAAGTATAATTCTAGACACCACTCTGTGTCTGACTTGCCCTCTGATGTGCCCTGGAAAGGACATTCATTTATGCAGATTTTAAAAGCCAGCTAATCACTTTCTGAAGGCAGACACAATGTGCTGGCATAACTCAGCGGGTCAGGCAGCATTTCTGGAGAAAAAGGTTTGGTGATGCTTCAGACTGAAATTGGGTCCCGACCCAAGACATCACCCATCCTTTTCCTCCAGCGATGCTGACTGACCTGTTGAGTAACTCCAGCACTTTGTATCTACCTTCGGTATGTACCAGCATCTGCACCTCCTTTCCACACACTTTCTGAAGGCAATTAGTTTAGGGCAATAAATGCTGGTATTACTGCCAAAGCCCAGATCCTGAAAGTATATATTTTTTTAATGAACTGAGAGAGGAAGTCTCATTCTGCAAATCAGTCAAATTTGCTATCTGCTGTCACTTTAAGCAGATATTTGACTAATTATGTATCTTCAAGGGCCACCTTCTGATTCACTTAACCAGGACATGGAGATGTCCTCATTTTTTAGGGAACTGGGGTTCCCCTCTTCTACTACAGATGAGGCTCTCACCAAGGTCTCTTCTGTACCCCGTAACTTTGCTCTCACTCCCCATCCCTCCACTCGTAATTAGGGCAGAGTCCCCCTGGTCCTCACCTTCCACCCAACCTGCCGTCACATACAACAAATAATCCTCCGACATTTTCGCCACCTCCAACGGGATCCCACCACTGGCCACATCTTCCCCTTTCAGCTTTCCACAGAGACTGCTCCCTCAGTAACTCCCTGGTCAATTCGTCCCTTCCCCTCCAAACCACCCCTCTCCTGGCACTTTCCCTTGCAACCGCAGGAAATGCTTCACTTTACCTCGCCCCTTGTCTCTATCCAAGGAGCCAAGCAGTCTTTCCAGGTACGGCAGATGTTCACCTGCACCTTATCCAACCTCATCTATTGCATCCGCTGCTCTAGGTGTCAGCTGCTCCACATCGGTGAGACCAAGTGTAGGTTTGGCGATCGCCTCCATTCAGTTCCCAATAACCAACCTGATCTCCCAGTGTCTCAGCACTTCAACTCCCCCTCCCATTCCGAATCTGACCTTTCTGTCCTGGGCCTCCTCCATGGCCAGAGTGAGACCCACCGTAAAGTGCAGGAGCAGCGCCTCATATTTCGCTTGGGTAGTTTACACCCCAGCGGTATGAACATTGGCTTTTCCAATTTTAGATAGTCCCTGCATTCTTTTCCCTCCCCTCCCCAGCTCACCGTCTCCACCTCTTCCTTTCTTCTTCCTGTCCTCCCTCCCCCGCCCACCAGTCTGAAGAAGGGTTTCGACCCGAAATGTTGCCTATTTCCTTCGCTCCATAGATGCTGCCTCACCCGCTGAGTTTCTCTAGCATTTTTGTCTACCTTTGATTTTCCAGCATCTGCAGTTCCTTCTTAAACACTTCTAATTCACTTTGCTTGATTTGTCTGTTGAATCCATCTGGAAGACAATGAGGATGACGGGCAGTTGTCTGTTTTATGTTAAATCCTTCCAGGATATTTCTACTGCTTTGACCAATCACCGGCATTCCCATTGCCCTCACAGTCTGATGATCAAAGAAATGTAACTAGTTACATATTCCAGGAAAATATTGGTGTTCAACACAATACCAGTATTATCTTGCAATTTTTAATTATATAAAAACAGTTCTATGTGTTGCAATTGCTGGTCAGTGATGTGACACTTTAATAATACTTCCCAGCTTTTATTCATCTGTTGACTATTTCCACATGGGATCTAATATACCTCTACTTATGTGCTCAGTGCATACTAATACATGTTTTTGTGTGTCTTAGATATAGCATCCTGCTTTAGTTTAAGAAGTGTAGCAGCAGTACAGTGTAGCAGACAGTGGCACAGCAGTAGAGCTGCTGCCTTACAGCTCCAGATAGTTGTGTTCTATCCTGACTACAGGTGCTGTCTGTACGGAGATTGTACCTTCTTCATGTGACCACGTGGGTTTTTTCCGGGTGCTCCAGTTTCCACCCACACTCCAAGGACGTGCTCCAAGGCTAATTGGCTGCAGTTAAAATTTGTAAATTGTCTCTAGTGTGTCTGATAGTGCTAGTGTATGGAGTGATCGCTGGCTGGTGCAGACTCGGTGGCTTGAAGACCTGTCTGCTTACTGTATCTTTAAACTCGAAAGTGTAAAGTGGCATTTGATTGCCATCAGACTTCCTCTGCCAAGTGCTCAATGACATAATTTTCCTGTTGATGTTAGCGTCTGGCAAACTTGGTCTGTTCACTAAAGTCGCAGTGTTTTGGGGATATGTAGGCAGTCTAAACCAGAGTGACCTGGAGAGGGCTGCAAAGAAGAGAGGCCACAAACTAAAACTAAATTCAACCTTGATTGTCGACTCTGAAATACAGTGTAAGGAAAAATAACATGCATTTTTATTCAGAGATATCACTGTATTGGAAAAGTTTTAATTTTTAGAGATAAAGGATGGAAATAGGCTCTTCAATCCACCCGAGTCCATTCTAACCTTTGATCACTCGTTCACACACCCGTTCTATGTTGTCCCACGTCCTGCATACCAAGAGCAATTCACAGAGGCCGAATAACCTAGAAACCTGCACCTCATGTCTTTGGGTTGTGGAAGGAAATTGGAGCACCCAGAAGAAACCCATGTGGTCACAGGCAGAATGTGCAAACTCCACACAGCCAGCACCCGAGGACAGATACAATAGTGGCCAACAGATACGACAGCGGCATCATAGACATTTTTATGTATATAGATATGCAGGGAATAGAGGGAAATGGATTATATGCAGGTAAGTAAGAGATGATCTTGGCTTCATGTTGGGCACAGACATTTTGGGCCGAGGGGCCTGTTCTTGTGCTGCACTATTCCATGTTCTATGGCCGGATCGAACCCGGGACTTTGGCACTGTGTGGCAGCTGCCCACCAGCTACGCCACTGTGCAGCACATCTTTCAAGCATATAAGCTTAGCGATGTATATGGTGTGAAGGGCAGGGATTGGTGCAGGTTGTGTCGGGAAGACCGTGAATGAGTAGAGATGAGTAGAGAGTAAGGATAATTATCTGCGATGTATTCTTGCACTGAAAACATGTCTTCATCTGTCTAGAATGCTGTTTCCTAAACACACAAACAATTCACCGGTCATAAAGGATTTATTTAACTGATCCCTGACATCTTATAATGGCTGCGGAACCTGCACAGAGAGTGGTCTCTCAGCTTTGGTTCCTTACCCTTATATACCTTCCAAACCTTAAGGTTTGAATATTGATAGAGGCTGCTCATTTCGACTGACAACAGATCACTTCCAGCCAAGATCACAAAGTATATCCAAGAGGCCCCTCATAATATCATACTCTAAGGCATGATACTCAAAAGTTGTGCCAACCTCTCTGCAACCCCAGAATAATCCATTCATCCACCTGCCCCCAATGCCGTGAGTTAATGTTACCTTCACTTTCAAATTTTGTCCCCTTGGACCTCAATTTCCTTAGCATTCCTTCTGTCTTTTATTGTGCCTCTGGGTAGATTGAGGAATATATTCTCCCTGTACACAAATCATAGAGCTCCCAAATCCCAATGGTTTCTGACTAGATGAGCATGTCCAGCTACAGTTGCATCTTCCCACTTCCAGCCGGAGCCACCTCATGTCGTTGAGTCAAACAGCATGGAAACAGGTCCTTTAGCCCAACTTACCCAAGCTGGCCAACATGGCCCATATGTTCCATGCTCATCCCATCTGTCTACATTTGGCCGATAATCCCTCTAAACCTTTCCTATTCATGTCTGATCAAAGTGTCTTGATGTCTCATTTTATTTTATTTTTGCCCATGCTTCAACAACTCGTGAACCGTATTGATTCATTGGGTGACTAATTGGAGCAAAAAAAGAATGAGAAGTGATCTTATTGAAAGATGGGATTTTGATGGGAATCGCAGTGTGGAAGTGAAGAGTATGTTTCCCCCAGAGAGGTAAAAATTATCTGTTACTTGAACTGCGTGAGAGGCACAGGGAATGTGATTTTGAGGTCAAAATTAAACAATCTGTGATATTATTCTGTGGTGAAACATGATCATGATATTCCTGATCCTGATCCTGCTCCTCATGAATACATTTGTAGCGACTGTCTTTTGATTATATTCCAGTTATATACCATAATGTGCATCCTGCATTGAAATAAAACGGAATGTGTTTTGAGGAAAACATTCCTAAAGCCATGAGGAGATTGAGATCATACAAAACAAAGAAGAAATGGTGAATAAGCAACTTGCAAATAGAGAAATCAAGCTCAGAATGGTGGAAGTGAGGCTGCTTTGGAGAGTAAAGACTAATAGAAAGAAGAATTGGAATCACAGATTTGGACAGAATCTCAGAGGAAGCAGTATAATGAATGATTTCCCCCATAAACAGTGCCGTGTTATGCTACCTAGCAAAATAAAGTGGATCCATTTCAGATGCATGTTTCTCAGCAGTGCGTGGGATGGTGACAACGAACACGATAAGTTTGGCAGTTAGTTTGGTAAAATACATTTGAGGAAAGATATTTAAAGCCCTTGAAGAAGATAGAGTTGTGCTAAACTTGGCATTTTAGACTGGGCTCAGTGGGTTACGGAATGAAAACAAATGATTTCCCTGATGAAGTGTCGTCAGCTGGTACGTTGGTTTGGATGATTTACAGCTTGCCTGGGAAGGCTGTTAACCTGCAGTCTATTTTGCAGCCAGCAATGGGCTTCAGGTTACTGAGCAAGGGGGTTTTCATGATGCACTTGGGAACCCTTTGGTTGCCTGCAGACAAGGGCATATTGTCATTGGCTCCTTTCTGACCACTGGATTGATGGCTTTACATCTTTAGTGTAAAAAATGATTGGATTGGTCGGTGCAAAGACTCATGGGTGCACAGCCCCGGTAGGCCGCATTTTTCTGATGCTACCCGGTTCTTCTAATGAACAGGGATGCGTTCAGGTGATTAATGGAACTAATATGAATAGATAATTTTTTAAGTCTTTTATATTCGAGATAAATCACAAATTACAATAGAAATGGTTGTGAAATGGACTTGAGAGCACCAAGGCAACATCTGTTCATTCTGCACACATGCTGTGTGCATTAATTTGATTAATGTTATCAAAGCTATTCGTATATATTAATGATATAATTTTTGTAAACCATAATTTATGAAACCAATGGAGAATAATTTCATTTTATTAGTTCATTGTGAGCAAGGGTTAACTTGCAATAATGGAGGCCTTTTCTTCAAGCACTGAAATTAAAAGTATTAATTTTTCTTCAATGAAAACTGTTTTGAAATATGCTAGGCATATTTTGGAAGAATTGTTCTATTTATAAGTTTCTGCATTTAAGATGCCAATATTTAAAAACATGTTTTAACATGTGAATCATTTATTTCTGATTATTAATATTTTTCACAGCATATCGAAAATCTCTCAACAGATGGTAATTCTATTGTGATGAGTAGCGGCAACAATATAAATAACATATTGGTAGCATTTCTATTGACTTAACATGCAAAATTTCAAAATTCATACAGGATATTGCACTGGGATTGATCAAACATTGAGCTTCATTTCATCCCTGCCTTATCTCTGTCCATCATGCCATTTACAGTCAAGGTCTAATGCCACTAATAGCTTATATTTTAACAGCTGACCTGAGGATTCTGATTGTTAAAATTTTATTTTTGCATATTTAATCCAGGTGTTGAAAAATAGCAAGTTGTATTTTCCAAGGTAAATTTATCCATTTCAATGTTTTAACCTAATTTGTTTATTTCATGTTTTTATTCTGTTGATCTTGCAGTGGTGCTTATATGTAGAATTATGACTCCATCAATGCTCATTGTCTATTGATAGCTCACTCAGACAATGGTTTTCCTGCATAGATGATGTATGGTGAGCTGTTGCAGCTGAGTCCAATTCTGCCCTCGCCCAATATCATCAGTACATGAATTTTCCAGAGGGATCAATGACTGGTTTGTAACGGGGAGCCTAGCTGAATTGTCTCATAAGTCAGTTGTATTGTTTGTTTTGCTACTTTGGCCTAGATCAACAGCACACGCAGAATGTTTAAACAGTGCACTTTTATCTGGGTGACAGTTAACAATAAATGTAAATTACTAGAAATAACTATTTACATTTATTTTACTATTATTCTAACCAGATATTTTCCCTAAAAGCTTCCACATCCTCTGTATTGTGTTTGCAGTTCAATTACAACTGCAGAGTCTAGGGTAGCTTTTTTTGTAAGCTAATCATAATGATTTCCCATTTATTCTAGGCCTGGTGTGATAAAACTCAGTGCATTTGTTTCCTTTTGCAGCCTCGCCGACGTGGTACTTTCTACCAGATTTTGTGAATTTGCGCCTCTAGAGTGGTGACTTTTTCACTCACAGCATTAAGCTCCCTTGCATTTGGTGCAGATGCAGAGCTGGTTTACAAAATAAAGGGCACAAAGTGCTGGTGTAACTCAGCGGGTCAGGCAGCATCTCTCGAGAACATGGATAGGTGACGTAGGTCAGAACCCTTCTTCAGACTAATTAATCAGACTAATTCTCACCAATGATGCTACTGACATTGATGATTTCCAGCATTGTGCTTTTGTATCCTCTTTCAGTGGTTTATTTTTAATTGATATTTAATTGATATTTCTTTAATTTGTCTTTGATTGGTAATCAAGCAGATCTGCAATTGCTTTATTTAAAGGGTGTTGTTCATGTAATAGGGGCAGAATTAGGCCATTTGGCTCATCTAGTCTAGTCTGCCATTCAATCGTGGTTGATTTATCTTTCCCTCTCAACCCCATTCTCCTGCCTTCTCTCCATAACCCCTGACACCCTTTACTAATCAACAATCTGTCAATCTGCACCTTAACAAGTCTGTTTACACCTTAACTGTTTAGCAAGGAGATTTCTGGAAGATTAATCTTGGGAAAGAGTCATCCTGTAAGAAACTAAATGTTTTCTACTTTAACCTATGGAATTATTGTTTGCATATTTAAATGTGTGTTTATGCTGAACACAAATATTCTGATTCCTGTTAACAACACTGGAGGTAGAACTTGAACACAAGCATTACTTATACATTAGAGAACAAAAGACTGCTGATGCTGGAATCTGGAGCAAGAAACAATCTTCTGGAGAAACTCAGTAGGTTGAGCTGCATACAGTATGTTCAGGATTACAGACAGTCAATGTTTCCGGCTGGAACTCTTCATGTCAACCCATTGAGTTCTTCCAGCAGATTGTTGCATCAATTTAACATATATTCAGAATCATGTAATACTTATTTCCACCAACATTGTACATCAAGTGTTTGGGTCTGTTGAAGTATCATAACAGTAGACAGAGGCACCAACTTACAAAGGTAACAAAACAAGTATTACGGAAACATGCGTACAGCAAGCACCAGAAAAATATAATTGCATCTATTGGTACTTCACTGGAGGTTCATCTTCGTTGTATTCTCTGAAAGAATGAAGAAAGAGTAAAAATCTATTGATTTAAGAAACACTGTGAAAGACCTGAGCAGCGATGCTTCATTGATTTGCGTTTTTGCATTTAATTTATTATTTCCTCCTCATATGACAGTAATCCTTTAAAGACTATCAACTACTGCAATGCAGGTTGTTCGAAACCACGATTGATCATTTCTCCATTTTTGTAAAGTTTATGATGTTTTCTAATACTTAATGCAATTACCTCATTTGTATCCAAATACATTTTTGGTGTTTCTTTTTGATGGAAGCATTATTTATTTATTTTGTTATTCTCTGCACATCATTTAGTTTCATATATATTGCCAAAAACGGTCAGAATGTGATATCATCATTATTTTGTAAAACTAATCTTTCCAAAACAGGCCTTGGCAGCTATCAATTAAATAGAAAACATCCAGATAGAAATGTGTTCGTACTGTGCAGATGAAATGGAGTGGAAAAATAAAATTGATGTCAGGGACCCGATAGCAGAAGAATAGTCTATAAATACAAGGTTTTTCAGAGGTTAGAGCCAACTTTGAGGATTTATACCATGCGTATCAAATAATGTACAAAACAATAGATACTAGCTTTGGTGTAATATAGTTTGGATTCACATGACTATTAAGCAACTTTTTCCAAAAGCCTGTTGGTTATTAGTATTCATATCCTAAGTGTTGGGATCCCTCCTTTTGTAAATTATAATGTTTGTTCGGGAATTATTTTTCAATGTGCAATCGGTTTACTGTCATTCTTTTATGTTTGGATCTAGTTACTATTAAGGGTAAATATTGAAGGGTGTGAGTCAGTGAGTTGTCATGAATTCAGATGAAATGTTTGGCTTTGATATTTGTACTGCAAGATTGGATTAATGCCTGTCCTGTGCTGTTTTAAATACCACTTATGAGAGAAGATCTGTGTGATATTTTGTCTACCTTTGTCTGAAAATTTGACTTTTGGTTTCATTAGTTTGGATTTGACAAGAATTATTGTACTTGGATAATCTCTGGGGAGATAGGATGACTAACTTCCAGTCTAGATTGATGTGTTGTTTGATGAGAGGGGTGTGTGTGTGGGTAGATTGTGTCGTGGTGGGCTCCTTCCTTCATTGTGAACTTCTGTGTGCTTCTGGTATTTGCACTCAAGATTAATAATGTCATCTTAAGTGCTCCTTTTCTGGAAGCAGCCATGGGACAGGAATTCCCAGGAGCTGGAGAGGATGTTGCAATTTTTCAAGTTTTCAGCACATCCTTACATCTCATCCTCTGGCTGCCTGATAATCTATTCCCACTGCAGAGTACAGAATAGAATGCCTATTTCACGAGCCTGGTGTCCGCCATGAGCACAATGTGGCCTGTCAATGGTTCAAAGGATGCTTTATTTGTCACATCTGCAACTGCACAGTGAAATTCTTTCTGCACAAATTACACATGCTGGCACCGCCATTTTTGGCCCCATTATTCAAAGTCCAAAGTCCAGTCAGTCTGCACACTCCATGGAATGGAACAGTTCCCACTGGTTGACCCTCTCATTGCCCAGACATCATTGTTTCCCTGGGCGCCTCTTGCCGACGACCTTGACAGCACTGGAGGCATTACCCCGGTTCACCCTCCTACTGGCCCTTGCTCCCGGTTACACCATCCAATGTCTCCACATCCCTCCTGATTACACCATCAGTTGTCTCCTCCCTCCCGGTTACACCATCCAACGACCCTTCAAGTGGATTCTCGGACCCGGTGAGTAAGGACTTTTGGGTGGGCCTCTGCCGCGTGTCAACAGTTCGAACTGCGTATAATTAGAGCTTAACGCTGGAAATGGTGGCTGAGGAGATGATGCCAACTTTGCCTTGCTTATCCTTCGGGTAGATTTAGAGGAGTTTGTGAAGACTATTGAGGTTACCTTTCTAGTGCCTTGAGTTAGTACCGATTCTGAAGAAGGGTTTTGGCCCAAAACGTTGCCTATCTCCTTCGCTCCATGGGTGCTGCTGCACCCGCTGAGTTTCTCCAGCATTTGGTATACCCTTGATTTTCCAGCATCTGCAGTTCCTTCTTTAACAACATAGTGCCTTGAGATGGCTGGTGCAGGTAGGTTTCGAAGCATACATTAGGGTCGGTATATCTACTGCCTTATTGACATTAGTTTTGCACAAGTTTTTTGGTCTTGATCTTCAAACATCCTTTTCTCCATTTGACAATGTTTGACCTGGCATATTTCAGAGAATGGTGAATTTCATTATCAAAATTCGTCTTCACTTGCAAGTGACTATTAAACTATGGGAAGTGAACCACATTTTCCAGGATCTTGCCAAAAATCGTTATTAATGTCCAATGGTCCAATCAAACTTCATTTGTAACATGTACTGAGGTATAGTGAAATTCATCTTTGTATACAGTTCAGTACAAGTATCACTGTACAAAAGCACTTCGATACATCTTTGATACAGTACATGTGTACAGCAGCAGTACACTGAGACAGTATACAGAGTCGCCAGTTTGGTGCCACTTTCAAGTCCCAGTTGTTGCAAGCACAGGGTTCTTGACCTGACCATGACGGTCTGATATCCTGGCGGTGTTGCAGGGTCGGCCTGGTCACGCGTAACTGTTAGTGTTCTCCGCTCCTGCTCCACCACTGTAGGCCGACCCTGCAACACCGCCAGGATATCAGACCGTCATGGTCCTCGCACTGGGCCACTTGGTGCTGAGTCCAGTCCAACCGAGCTCCAGGCTGTTGCAGGGCCTCCAGCAACACACTCCACTGTCAATGCAGTGCATCAGAAGGATGTATTGTACAGCAGGGGTAGGTTTAAGACCTTTATCTTAGAGAAATTGCTTACATGACCCATTTTCTTATAATCTTCAGTGGTTAGGTTTCAGTGGATGTCTTAAACTTCACCCTCCAAGCACATTGCAATAAAAGTTTCATCTGCAAACTGCGGGATGATTTCTTTAGAATGGCTCCACTTTAGTTCTGGAGAGCCATCCCTGCAGGTTGAATAGTTTCTTTGGTTCTTGGTTACTTGGTCCTCCAAAATATTCCAACTGGAATTTAAACTGGAGGTGGTGAAGGGAGGGGTTTAGCCAGAGAGGGTTATTGTGAAGAAAGTGCCACTTTAAATTTAGTTGCATCTGGCTGGGCAACCATGGCTTGGTGGAGATTATTCCCTGCTTTAATAGTGCATGGAAAGAACGAATTGCTGTACACGTCTGTCTTTGAGGCTGGGACCACAAATTGGATTGAATGCCCTCGTCTGCTCCTAATTGGTTTGGGGTTGGTGTAGGTCTTGTGATCTATGTCTAGCTGACCATTTAACATTTTGTAAAAACAGGTCAAACAGTGAGCAGGTCAAACAGTGAACAGTTTCAAAGAATTCTCCAGTGGGAAGTCTGTTGGAGGTGAATTGCAGTATTCCAGTGAGAAAGATTCCAATACTGACCTTCCCTCTTCCCCTCCCTCCCCCCCCCCCCCCCCCCACCTCTTCCACCTAGTCATCTTGCTAGTTTCACTGTTCGTGTCTCTTCGTTATCACCTCTTCCACAGCCAACAATGGATCATTGTGGGCTCCATCTTTCCTGAGTCATTGGTGTCGACTCTGACTTGTTCTGTACCTTTTCATGCCACTAGTTGCCTGCCCCCTCTCCTGACTCTCAGTCTGAAGAAGGGTCTTGATCCAAAGTGTCACCTATTCCTTTTCTCCAGAGATGCTGCCTGACCCGCTTTCTCCAAAATGTTGTGTCAATCCAGCTGTGGATCTGTTGGTTGATATCATGGCCCATATAGCACTGTGAAGCAGAGCGTAGGTGGAATATAATTTATGTGGACAGTTGAATATGAATAAGGTGCTTATGTGGACCGTTGAATATGAATAAGGTATCCTGGTTGATGTAGTCAGAGGCCTGAGTGCTGTTAAAAATGCCATCTTTCGCTTGAACTTGTCACATGCTGAAGAGCAGCAGCGGCGATCCGACTCCCGGAGCAGTTCCAGCGGCGGCAGCGGCGGCCCGACTCCGTCCCGGAGCGGTTCCAGCAGCGGCGGCGGCAGCAGCAGCAGCGGCGACCCGACTCCGTCCCGGGGCGGTGGCAGTGGCAGCGGCCTGACCACGGGCCCGGTGGACCCAGTTGAACCAGCCCGTTCGCGGAGCTCGGTTGAACCGTGGGACTGACTACTTACCATCGCCCAGTGGGGTTGCGGCATCTGAGGCCTGGATCGCCTCGGCGCAGAAGTAAAAAAAGAGGGAAGAGACACAGACTTTAAGACTTTGCCTTCCATCACAGTGAGGCAGTGAACTCACTCTGGTGGATGTTAAATTTGTGTTTATTGTGTGTTCTGTCATTTTTATTTATTTATTTTTAATTATATATATGACTGCAGGGGAACAGAGTTTCGTTCAGACCGAAAGGTCTGAATGACAAATAAAGAATCTCATCTAATCACTCAAAAAGCATAACCACAGTGCCTAAAGAGGAACAAAATGATCTGCTGTATCTGCAGTGCAGATAAAAATGGGTTACCTTTGTAATAGAATGCAATGCTGCCCAATCTGAACTGGAATGTTCCTTTCCAAAAATTGGCATTACACCTTAATTTGCAAATCAAACTTACACATATGCAATTTCCATCTTGGAAAACCACTGAATAACATCATTCTCCATGTAATGCTGTATAAAAAACACTTCCCACCTACAAGTAATATAATAATTTTGCCTTAAATAAACCTATGCTGGTTCGCTTAGCACTTTAATTGGGAGTTAATGCACCCTCCACCACCCTCTAAGGCAGAGAATTCCACAGACTCACAACTCTCTGTGACAAAGAGTGTTTCCTCATCTCCTTTCTAAATGCCTTATTCTTAAACTTTGGCCCCTGGTTCTGGACTCCCCCTACATCGGGAACATATTTCTTGCCTCAAGCATGTCCAAACCCTTAATAATCTTATATGTTTCCATAAGATCCCCTCTCACCTTTCTAAATCCTTACAAGCCCAGCCGCTCCATTCTCTCAGCTTATGACAGTTGGTACGTTCTCCTTATGATTGCATGGGTTTCCTCCAGGTGCTCCAATTTTCTCCCACATTCCAAAGCGTGCAGGTTTGTCGGTTAATTGTCTATGATAAAATTGTAAAAAAATATCCATCGTGTATCCCTAGGATAGCGTTAGTGTACCACTAGTCAGCGCGGACTCAATGGGCCGAACGACCTGTTTCCGCACTGATTCTCTAAAGTCTAAATGATAGAACAACCTCGGAGTTAATTGAGGAGGTATAATTGGAAATGCAAATTGTGCACAAGGACCTGGGTTCCACCCTTTAATTTTTGGGGTGATTGGCCAGATGATCTCTCGTCTTTTGCATCAAAATAAACAGAGTTCAATGCTTTGATCCAGACAAAGCTTAAATATTCGTTCAGATTTCCCACGTACTGCTATTTAGTTTGTGAATGATAGTGGTATCATTTAGCTTGGGACTGCAAACTCCCAGTGAGGCCATTTGCCTGCAATCAGTCTGTCTGGTTGTCAGTTATTGCAGCTGATGGGTGCAGCATTAGGTTAGCTCCTTTTATTTCAGAGACAAAGCTATTATGCTGAAATATCCCCCACCTGCTCCCAATGGCTTGTGCATTACTTTATGAGGGTCTTGTTTTTTTCTGCATCTTCTCTACTATCCTTGCGGTCAATTTAGAAAGACTAAATGCTAGCTCAGGAGAAACCTGGTGCATCCCGGTCGTTTATGGTTCCCCCAATCTGTGTTTTGGTCTGCATTAGGCAGCACTGCAGTAGAGTCACGCTGCAAATGGATGTGTGTTTTTGTTTTGGTGAACTCTCAATTGCCACGCACATTATAAAACAATAAATGTCACCTCAGTGGTTTATGGAGAGATGCCTGGCACTGAGATGCATACAGAGAAACGACAGAGAGATAATTTGGCCAATTTCCCCAAAACAGTGATGGGTGAGACACAAAGGTCCGCGTATACAAGTCAACTTTGTTGAGTTTCTTGAATATCTGCTAACAACCCCCCCCTGCAAATAACTCAAATACCTCACAGACTTGTTCAATGTTTAAAAAAAAAACAAATGCATGGTTTAAAATAAAGTAATGCTGAAGTTGCTTTGAATCGACATAACAATGAATCTACATCTTCACATAAACGTGCAAAATAAATTAACAAGCTCCTTTATTAAATTTACGTTTCCTTCCAGCTGGACATCGATTGTCCAGAATTATTTGAGAGAAAAATCCTCCCTAATAATATCAGATAATTAGTGCTTGATATTGAATCCCAATTAATTAATATTCTTCACCAGGGAATTGAAGCCAAGCCATCTGTGTCTCCACCCATCACCTTTGAATTCTCACAGCACTCACCATCCTCTCCCAAACCCTGTTTTTTTCAAATAAATTCATTTCTGCATTGCCCTCCCTGGGCTTCTAAGCACAAGTGATCCCCAGGAATGATGTAAAATGAGCGGTTAATAGAATTGTGAAATGTCATTGAGGGAATATGTTCTTGGGTAATTGTGCATGCATCTGGAGACTTAGTGCTTCCTTGGTTACTGACCATTTGATACAAAAAGAGTATTCTCTGAAACTCTGTGGTCTCCACCAGCACAAAGTCCAACACCATTTTATATCACAACATATCAAATCACATGAAATAACTTTCCATTTTAAATCACAAATCTGATGTTCTGTGGCATCCATGTCGTTTTATGGTGTCATCTAGCATCAAAAGGAGAAAAAAAAGCCGTGTTAGTTATGAGCTCTGTACAGACAGCACCCATAGTCAGGATCAAACCCAAGTCATTGACGCAGTATGGCAGCAACTCTACCGCTGAGCCACTATGCTGTCCCTTGAAAGCTAGAAAGACCAAGCAAATTGTACCATATCTTTGGATAAGTAAGAAGCTGCCATAGAGTTATAATGATACAGTGTAGAAACAGGCCCTTCAGCACAACTTGCCCACACTGGTCAATATGTCCCAGCTGCTCTAGTCCCACCTGCCTGCATTTGGTCCATATCCATATAACCATATAACAAGTACAGCATGGAAACAGGCCTTCTCGGTCCTTCCAGTCCGTGCCGACCATTTATTTTCCCCTAGTCCCATCTACCTGCACTCAGACCATACCCCTCAATTCCTTTCCCGTCCATATACCTATCCACTTTACTTTTAAATGTTACAATCGATCCTGCCTCCACCACTTCTGCTGGTACCACCACTCTCTGAGTAAAAACGTTCCCCCTCATATTACCCCTAAACTTCTGTCCCTTAATTCTCATGTCATGCCCTCTTGTTTGAATCTTCCCTAACCTCAATGGGAAAAGCTTATCCATGTCAACTCTGACTATCCCTCCAAACCAGTCCTATCCATGTACCTGTCTAACTGTTTCTTAAATGTTGGGAAAGTCCCAGCCTCAACTACCACCTCTGGCAGCGTGTTCCATTCACCCACCATCCTTTGTGTAAAAAAGTTACCCCTCAGATTCCTATTAAATCTTTTCCCCTTCATCTTAAACCTATGTCCTCTGGTCCTCGATTCACCTACTCTGAAGAGATTGTGCGTCAACCCGATCTATTCCTCTCATGATTTTATACACCTCGAAAAGATCACCCCTAATCCTCCTGCACTCCAGGGAATAGTGTCCCAGCCCATTCAACCTGTCCCGATAGCTCAGACCCTCTAGTCCTGGCAACATCCTTGTAAATGCCGTGCAAAGAATCCAAGTTGGCAGGAGGCAGTAGCTCTTAGGGTCCAGTGTTTTCCTTTGTGATTTTACGATTCGTTTTACTTTAATTGCACACTCTCACTCACCCAGTACTTGTCAGTAATTCTGCAAAGAACACTGAATACTTCAGCAGTTTGTCATTTTAAATACCTCGCTGTACTGCCGGCTTCATGATGACGGGAATCAAAAGAATCAGTCATTTAAAATATCAGTGTTAAATGAAATACACCATATTACTGACATTGATAACTGCGCAGTTTTACAGATGATGAACGACATTATCGCTTTTTACTTTTATGGCTGAAATTGGAAATCTTTGGTGACAAAGCTTATTATTCCCAGTTGATCCTCCATGACATTGCACTAAATTAAAATAAAGCCATTTAAGGAATCTCCATATGGAATTATCACAATTAAGATGAGAGTAGAGTGGATTTATAGAGGCTTGTCAGCGGGTAAAGTATTGGGCGAAGCGTGAAAAGAATAGGTGTTCGAAATGTTACATTGGAATAGAGGGAATGCATTTAGTGGACTTCAAATCCGCAACATTTTATTAAATTATACATCTAACAACCCACCACACCCAATGCCTCGACTTCCTTCGAAGGCTTAGGAAGTTCACCATATGCACTGGGTGGCGCCAGCAATGGCTGCCTCGCCAACAGTCTGTCTGTCCCTTCCTCCTTTGTCGTTTTAATAGTATATGTTTAATGAATGCTTTCGAGGTCTTTAGCTTGGTTTATATGGGGGGGGGGGAGGGGCAGGGGAAACTTATTTTAATATCTTACTTCAATGGACATGCAATTTTTTTTTCCATATCTTATCTCCGTCTGCACTGAGGCTTAACGTCGAGGAGTTGGCAGCCTCTTGCTGGAGATCGATTTGGGAGCTCCAAACGTGGGACCCCGCAGGACTGTAACATCGTGAGCTGGCGATCCCTGTCGGGGATCGACCTCAGAGCTCCAACCGCGGAAGCCTGCATACTTTAACATCGTGGAGCTCGTGGTCTCTGGTTAGAGACCGACTTCGGGAGCTCCAAACCGCAGGAGCATCAACTGCCCTAACGCGGAGGCTTCAATCACCAGCTGCAGGAACTTCAATCGCCCTGATGGATGGTCCGACTGCCCAACCGCGGGAGAATAAAGAGGGAAGAAGATTGGCTTTATTGCCTTCCATCACAGTGAGGAATGTGGGGAATCCGCTGTGGGGTTATTTATGTTAACTATTATGTAGTTAACCATATAACCATATAACCATATAACAATTACAGCACAGAAACAGGCCTTCTCAGCCCTTCCAGTCTGTGCCGACCATTTATTTTCCCCTAGTCCCATCTACCTGCACTCAGAACATCCCCCTCCATTCCCTTCCTGTCCATCTACCTATCCACTTTACTTTTAAATGTTAAAATCGATCCTGCCTCCACCACTTCTGCTGGAAGATCATTCCACACAGCCACCACTCTCTGAGTTAAGAAGTTCCCCCTCATGTTACCCCTAAACTTCTGTCCCTTAATTCTCATGTCATGCCCTCTTGTTTGAATCTTCCCTACCCTCAATGGGAAAAGCTTATGCACGTCAACTCTGTCTATCCCTTTCATCATTTTAAAGACCTCAATCAAGTCCCCCCTTAACCTTCTGCGCTCCAAAGAATAAAGACCTAACTTGTTCAAACTTTCTCTGTAACTTAGTTGCTGGAACCCAGGCAATATTCTAGTAAATCTGCTCTGTACTCTCTCTATTTTGTTGACATCTTTCCTATAATTAGGCGACCAAAATTGTACACCATACTCCAGAATTGGTCTCACCAATGCCTTGTACAATTTTAAACATTACTTCCCTACTCCTATATTCAATGCTCTGATTTATAAAGGCCAGCACACCAAAAGCTTTCTTTACCACCCTATCTACATGCGATTCCACCTTCAGGGAACTATGCACAGTTATTGCTAGATCCCTCTGTTCCACAGCATTCCTCAATTCCCTACCATTTACCATGTACGTCCTATTTTGATTTGTCCTGCCAGGATGTAGCACCTCACACTTATCAGCATTAAACTCCATCTGCCATCTTTCAGTCCACTCTTCCAAATGTCCCAAATCTCTCTGTAGACTTTGAAAATCTACTTCATTAACCACAGCACCACCTATCTTAGTATCATCTGCATACTTACTTATCCAATTTTCCACCCCATCATCTAGATCATTGATGTACATGACAAACAACAGTGGACCCAACTGTGTGTCTTGTTGCTCTATCTTAGTATGGCTGTGTGGTAATTTGAATATCACTGTACCTTAATTGGTACACGTGGCAATAAAAGACCTTTGAAACCTTTGAAGTTTGGCATGTCCCCAACAACTCTCACCAACTTCTACAGATGCACCGTCGGAAGCATCACAGCATGGTTTGGGAACAACTCCATCCAAGACCGCATGAAATTGCAGAGAATTGCGGACGCTGCCCAGATCATCACACAAACCAACCTCCCTTCCATTGACTCAATTTACACCTTACGTTGCCTCGGCAAGGCCAACAGCATAATCAAGGACGAGTCGCACCCCGGCCAGTCCCTCTTCTACACTCTCCCATCAGGCAAGAAGCAATAAAGCGTGAAAATGCACGCCTCCAGATTCAGTGACAGTGTCTTCCCAGCTGTTATCAGGAAACTGAACCATCCTACCAACAACCAGAGCGTAGTCCTGAGCTACTATCCACCTTATTGGAGGCATTTGGACTATCTTTGATCAGAATTTACTGGACTTTATCTTGCACTAAACGTTATTCACGTTATTTCAATTATCATGTATTTGTGCACTGTGGATGGCTTCAAATGTAATCAAGTGTTGTTGTTTGTCCACCGACTGGTTAGCACATGACAAAAAGTTTTCACTGTACCTCGGTACACGTGACAATGAACTGAGCTAAACAACACTAACAAACAACTTACTTAAAATTAAAGGTGTAGCCATACGCACTTGCATTGGCCTAGCTGTGTCTGCAATTTGTTGTTTACATTGAACAGCCCTTGTTCAAAACATGCATTGGCACCAAACCTCAATTCTTTCTCTGCTATTTCAACGACTGCATTGGGGCTGCTCCTGCAGCCATGCAGAACTCGTTGATTGCATTAACTTTACTATTAATTCCACTACACCCTCAAGTTCGCCTCTATGACGCCTCTCACCCCTTACTTGATCTCTTTAATTTCAACTGACTATCGACTGACATCTACTAAAACCTACTGACTCCCACTGTTATCTGGACTACAACTCCTCCCACCCTGCCTCTTGCAAAGATGTAACCTCCCTACACTTAATTTCTCTGTCTCTGCCGCATCAACTCCCAAGATGAGGCTTTCCATTCCAGGACATCTGAGATATTCTTTCTCTTTAGTAAACGTAGTTTCCTCCCTGTTGTCAGGGAGATAAACTGGAGGTGAGAAAAGGCCAGAACAAATCAGGGCTGGAAACAGATGAGGGGGGGGGGGGGAGAAGGGCGGGAGAAAACTTTTAAGAAGCCAGAGATACACGGCTGTGAAGCTCGGCAGACATTTAAAATTACCGGTCGATTATCCTTAGTTCTGAAAACTACTGCTCACATTTTTTTTCCTAATGAGCCAATGATATTCTGGGAAAGTGAAAGTCAAACTGAAAGCTGAGTATACCTGAAATGGCAAATGGTTTGCAGTTCTACACGATGGCTTAGGTGTAACATCTAGCAAGCACCCATAAATTTCAACATGCCAATGTTCGCCCAACTAACTGTATAATATTTTCTTATTTTGTGTCCCTGATGTTTTGTTGGATATGATACCGTGTGTGTGTTTATATATATATACATATATATATATATATATATGTATGTATATATATATATATATATATATATATATATATATATATATATATATATATATATATATATATATATATATATATATATGTATATATATATATATATGTGTGTGTGTGTATATATGTATAGATATATATATATATATGTATAGATATGTGTGTATGCATATATATACATACACACACAGTATCACGTCAAACTCAAGTACAATATGTGGAGCAAAGTGGGAGATACAGTATACAGTATATGGTACACAGCATTAGATAGACACAAAATCTGGAGTAACACAGCGTGGCACACAGCATCTCTGGAGAGAATGAATGGGTGACATTCGGGTCGAGACCCTTCCGCAGACTTTTCCCATGTTTGGTGGTCCACGCTTTCAAGCTTTTGTATCTTTTGCCTGATAAGAACGTGGAGAAGAAGCAATGACCGGGATGGGACAAATCTTCTATTATGTAGGCTGTTTCTCTGAGGCAGTGTGAAGTGTAGATGTAGTCAGTGATGTGGAATCTGGTCGGTGTGATGGACTGAGCTGCATCCACAAATCTGCAATTTCTTGGGCCGAACTGTTTGCAAACCAAGCTGTGATGCGAACCTGACAGTCTTCTTTCTATAGAGCATCTGCGGAAGAGTTAAGAGAACAATTAAAATTAATTAAATGCCATATCGGGAAGTAATCAGACATCATTAATCTACTGTCTCTGTTTGGCGCCATTATCAAAGCGTGGAAATGAGTCATGGACCCAAAGCTCTTCTATTTGTTTCTAATTCCAGCCAAAGGATAATAAAACTGTTGATGGTAAACCATTAACAAAAACAATAAAACGTGGCCTCATTTTTCAAAGTATTCTTTGATTAACTCGTTTAAACTATCAGTGTGACTGACACGGTGCCCCGGAACAAACGTATATTGCAAGTTTAATCTGTCAACAAAAAGATTTTATCTCTCGTTTTATCCAAGATTTTATCATTCAGTATGCAACTAAATTTCTGTTTAAAATTTCTTGAACCTCTGAGGAGTCACTTTAGTTTGAAGTTTCCAGCAGTGTTTTTTCAAAGCCTTTGTGTAAGATCCGACATGCTTCTCAAAAAAATGTTTTGGGATGAGGCATTCCGACCCGAAACCGCATCTGACCATCCCCTCCACTGGTGCTGCCTGACCCATTGACTTCTTCCAGCAGACTATTTTTCTGTTCAATATTCCAGCATGCAGTACATTGCGTCTCCAGGTAATAATGACAATTATCAGTAGTTTCACCACACATGGCTCCTTTTACACCTTTTACTGTGCTGAATTCAGGGGAAGTAAACCAAGTTACATCCTTACAATGCAGGCATGTGCCGTGAGTAATTAAGTCAGGTGAGGCAGTGGCTTTTAAAAATCTTGAAAACTGTGCATGCACAGATTATTCTCTACCCGGTGAGCTATCAGTCGGCTTTAAAAAAAACGTGGAAACCGCACATGCGCAGATTGTTCTCTCGACTTTTATTAAGTAATTTGTCTTCAATAGGTCCTATCTCTTAATAAAGTATTTAAAAACATATAGCTCAAAGAAATGTACTTACCATATTATTTGTACACAAAATCCATTTTTCTCTCTTTGTTTCCTGTTGTACCAATCTGTTTTAAATGTTCTAATTATTTTTGTTCCTTTGCGCTGTTGAAGTTCTTAAAGTTCCGGCATTGGTCTGCCATTTTCAATTATTTTGGTCTTTTCCTCGTAAGTTTGCTTCGAGAAAATCTTCAGGTAATCACTATCCATCTTTGAAAAACCCGCCAGGAAACTTGTGCATGCGCATGCGCAGTAGGCTGGTGCGCATGCGCAGTGCACAGCGCAGCACATGCACACAGTCCACGGTGTAAAGGCAGAATTTCAGCATTACAGACCGTTGCCACTAATGGCTTGAAGCATCGTTAACGGCACGTGAGCAGAACATACTTTCGCATTTTAAATGTACTTTTAGATCGATTTCTTATGGAAGCATAATTCTCCCGTGCCTTTACTATTTATGACCATTTTATATATGTTTTAGATATATTTTGTATATATTATATATGACTATTTTATAATTTTACATTGGGAGCTGAACAATTGGAATTCACAATGAAACTGACAGAAACCTCAAGTTCCCTTGCCTATGCACAGGTAAGAAAGGGAAGAAGACATTAAAACAAGATTGCTGTTTAGTTTAGAGATATAGCGTGGAAACAGGCTCTTCAGACTATTGAGTCTGTGCCGACCAATGATCCCCTGTACAATAATTCTATCGTACACACTAGGGATCATTTATAGAAGCCTATTAGCCTACAAACCTGTACATCTTTGGAATGTGGGAGGATACAGGAGAACCCGGAGAAATCGGGTCACAGGAACATAAAAGCTTCGTACAGACAGCACCTCTAATTGGAATTGAACCTTGGTCTCTGGCACTGTGAGGCAGCAATCTACCACTGTGCTGCTCTCCAAGAGAGACATGAAGGACTGCAGTGTACTCTTGGGAAAACCATGTGCTGTTCATATGGATGAAAGTACCATACAAGCTTATGTGGCAAATGTTACCTGATAACTGATTGTGGATGATCAGCCATGATCACATTGAATGGCGGTGCTAGCTCGAAGGGCCGAATGGCCTACTCCTGCACCTATTGTCTATTGTCTATACTGTTCACATTTCAACGGGATTGTTTAGATTTAACCTCCGACAGGCACCTATAAATTGCAAGGGTCGTATAACATCTCTGGGCTTGTACTTGTTCAGTTTATCCAGTTTTGTATTGAAAGGCTGCTTGCATTCGATTGCCGATCACCAAAGTTTCTAGCCTTCCCAGGTACTGTAGATCAGATCAATACCAAGCTATTGAATATTCTGTTGTCTGCCCGATTGGTTTTAGGATTTATTTTTTGGAGACTCCCCAGGAGCTGCAAGATGTAAACACCAATCAATTATTGTTTCCTTCACCTTATTCCGACCTACAGGCAGAAACTAAAATCTGCTGGTCAGAAGAATGAGAAGGTGGAAAAGCAAGGACATTGAAAACCTACAATCCTGCTTTGACTGCACTGATTGCAATGTGTTCAGGAAAACAACCATAAGCCTCGATGAATATACAGACACTGTTCCTTCGTAACAACCTGGAGCTTAATGTTCTTTAGACAGTGGAATGGACAGTAGATTTTAGGAGAGCTCCCCCTCCCCTCCCCCCACTGACCATCAACATCACCACATTCACATCTATGGAGTATTTTAAGTTCCTTGGAAGTATTATCTCCAAGGACCTAAAATGGGGGGAGTCACCAATGACACCACAGTCAAAAAGGCCCAACAGAGGATGGACTTCCTTCCGCAGCTGAGGAAACACAATCAGGCCTGCAGCACTGACCAGGCTTGTATCCTGGGACAATAGATAAGTGGATGACACAGTCAACTTAGGCCTGTACTTCATCTTCCAGCACCTAGGCTGTCAGGGGACCTATGCAAGGATTTTGTTTGTGGATTTTAGATCTGCATTCAACAGCATTATGCCAGAGCTACTACACTCCAAACTCTCCCAGTTGACTGTGCCTGAACCCCTCTGTCAGAGGATCACCAACTTTCTGACAGGCAGGAAGCAGCATGTGAGGCTGAGAAAGCACACCTCGGACCTGCTGACCCTCAGCATAGGAGCACCACAAGGCTACTCTCCCCTTTCTTTTACTCTCTCTGCACCAACGACTGCACCTCCACAGACACCTCTGTCAAGCTTCTCAGGTTTGCGGTCGACACAACCCTGATTGGACTGATCCAGGATGAGGAGGAATCTGCCTACAGACAGGAAGTGACACAGCTGGCATCCTGGTGCCTTCTTAACAACCTGGAGCATAATGTCTTAAGACAGTGGAATTGATTGTAGACTTTAGGAGAGCTCCCCCTCCCCTCACCCCACTCACCATCAATAACACCGCAGTCACATCTGTGGAGTCAAAAGTTCCTTGGAAACATCATCTCCAAGGACCTTAAATGGGGGTCCACCATCGACTCCACAGTCAGAAAGGCCCAACAGAGGATGTACTTCCTGCAGCAGCTGATGAAACATAATCTGCCACAGGCAATGATGGTCAAATTCTACACGGCCATTGCAGTGTCTGTCTTCACCTTCTCCATCATGGTCTGGTTTGGCTCAGCCACCAAGCACGACACCTGGAGGCTGCAGGGAATCGTTCGCTCAGCTGAGAGGGTTGTTGGCTGCAACCTTCCCCCCATTGATGAACTGTACACTGCAAGGGCCAGGAAACGAGCGGGTAAGATCATCTCTGACCCCTCTCACCCTGGCCACAAACTCTTTGAATCACTTCCCTCTGGAAGGCGACTCCGGACTGTCAAAGCTGGCACTGCCAGACATAAAAACATTTTTTTTCCACGAGCAGTAGCTCTATTCAATAATCAAAAGTCTGTCGTCTCCTTTTGCTCTGGTATTTTATTCCATTTACATGTTTAAACTATAATGTTTTATTCTTAATGGTTTAATGTTTTATGTTTTATTCTTATTTGTTTACTGTATGTCGTGTTGTTACTTGTGAGCGGAGCACCAAGGCAAATTCCTTGTATGTGTACATACTTGGCCAATAAACTTATTCATTCATTTAATTGTAGGCAGTGAATCTTCAAAACACTTACTAAACTGTCCTCTCGAGGAGAAGCTTACAAAGAGGGAAAAGCTGAACTACCCAGGGGGAATTCATTTTTACTCCATTTGTCAAAATGCAAGCTGATAAATCAGCCAGTGTGCCACCAAGGTGTCACAGAGTTATTTAACTGGCATTGTGTTATGAACTTTGTCTCATACATTATCCATCTAAATAGAATGGTATCTGGAGGTAATTAAAAATACCCGTGGTGCCAACCAAGACTGAATTGATTTGGAGTCAAAGGGTCACGTTGGTGACAGATTTAAACACAAGAGTTTCAAGTTTGTGACAAATTACCTGGAGCCAATGTAGGTACATCCCCAATCAGTACCCCGTTCCTGCCTTCTCCCCATATCCCCTGATTCTGCTATTTTTAAGAGCCCTATCTAGCTCTCTCTTGAAAGCGATGAAATGATGAAATAATGAGTCGACTGGGCTTGTATTCACTGGAATTTAGAAGGATGAGAGGGGATCTTATAGAAACATATTAAATTCTTAAAGGATTGGACAGGCTAGATGCAGGAAAAATGGTCCCGATGTTGTGGGAGTCCTGAACCAGGGGTCACTGTTTAAGAATAAAGACTATGCAATTTAGGACTGAAATGAGGAAAAATGTATTCACTCAGAGAGTTGTGAATCTGTGGAATTCTCTGCAACTGAAGGCAGTGTTGGCCATTTCACTGGATGTTTTCAAGAGAGATTTAGCTCTTAGGGCAAAAGGAATCAAGGGATATGGAGAAAAAGCAGGAACGGGGTACTAATTTTAGAATATCAGCCATGATCATATTGACTGGCGGTGCTTGTTCGAAGGGCCGAATGGCGTATTCCTGCACATATTTTTCTATGTTTCTATGTTTCTCTGGGGAACAGAGGCTGATAGGATTTCTGCAGCAGTTAAGCTGAGGTAAGTGCAAGTATTGCAGAAGAATGCAATATATCGAGGTTGAAACGAGTTGTCCTTGTGACGGATAGGCATGTGTTTTACAATCTGTCCAAGCTTGAACATAATTGTCGCTGCTTGTTAAAAGTTATCATCGAACCTCTTCCTTCTTCAACCATGATGAGCCAGCAGAAATAAATCAGGAGGTCCAGAAATGATGAGTCATCATCTCAATCATAAGAAGGGCACATCAGCAAAAGCAGTTCAACAGTTGTAGCTTATAGTTTGACTTTGAAATAAAATCTCTGTTGTATAGCACCACAAGCTGGAAAGGGACAAAGAAGATTTGCAAGGACTCTGCCAGGACTCCAGGGCTGGGCTATAGGGAGAGGGTGAGCAGGTTGCGACACTATTCCTTGGTGTGCAAGAGGATGAGGGGTCATCTCATAGAACTGTTTGAAATCATGAGAGGAGTAGATCGGGTAGATGCACAGTCTCTTGCCCATGGAACCAGAGGACATAGGGTTAAGGTGACGGGGGGCGTGTGGGGGAGGGTTAGATTTAATAGGAATCTGAGCAATAACTTTATCACACAAAGGGTGGTGGGTGTATGGAATAAGCTGCCAGAGGAGGGACTATAAGAAACTATAACGTTTATGAAACAATTAGACAGGTACATGGATAGAACATGTTTAGAGGGATATGGGCCAAGTGGGTCTAGTGTAGAAGGGACATGTTGGTCAGTGTGGGCAAGTTGGGCCAAAGGGCCTGTTTCCACGCTGTTTGACCCTATGGCTCTATTTCTTCTTGTAGTCAATTGCAGATTAGTTTGCAATAGATGATTGAGGAAAAGCTTTGTCAAAGCTGCACGTGAATTATTCTTGATAGTAAATTATTATAAATTTATGCAAGAAGAGATCTTAGATAGTTGTGACTCATACAGTCAGTCATTTAACGTCACTTGCAACACATCCAGAGAGAGGAATAAAAAAGAGAAATTTACCATAAGCAGATTCTGAAGCTGATCACCAACGTTGGAGATTAAAAAAAAGTTTTTTTTCCTGAAGAAATTAAGTATCTGGTTTGATTCACACACTAATTCACTTTTCCAGAGATAAGACTATTCAGTAAATTGTGCCGAGTATGATTTTGGTACAACAATGCTATTCCACTGAAAACTATCAAACATTTTGATAGTAAAAGTGTACTTCAGAACAGTTAAAGCATTGAAAGGATTGAAGATGTAATCGCTAAAACTTTTTAATCTAGCCCAGCGCATGGCCTGTTAACCTGCTGTCTCGAAGAGATTGAATTTTTCATTTAGGCAACTATTACACACGGTCTGAATTTAACTTGGAGGATGGGTTTCTGAAGAATACCTGGGAGGAGACGCTATGCTAAGAGTTGCAGTAAAAGGCTGAATAATTATTTTGCTAAGGGCAGTGGCAGCATGCGTATCATCCTTGGTTCCTAAGACAAACAGTCAACATCCTCTATAATTGCCATACAATTGGAGCTTCCCCACACCCAACGATTGGCGAGCCCCTACTCTCCATCCTTCATCTATCCTATTATTCCCCCTGGGTTCTAACAACAAAGTCCTCAAGTTATTGTCCTAACTATAACTCGATTATAGGCAAATCCCCTTCTGATCTTGACCATATTTTTGCATTCCCAGTTGATTGAGGCCAACCATCAGGCCACATCTGCTGAGAACAATTGGTCAGTTTCTTATTTTGCTTGGCACTTACCCTGACCCTTTATTTTCTCTCTGCACATTCCATGCACCCAATTACTACTGGGATGGGTGATTATGGAGCCTATCCTTACTCAAGTATATTGTGAAAGGTTGATCTTTAACAGAGGAGGGGAAAAATTAAATGTACCAAGTTTGTATCCAAAAAGTTTGTATCTAAAGGGTCCGGACTCAAAACATCACCTATCCATAATTTCCGGAGATGCTGCCTGACCTGCTGAGGTACTCGAGCATTTTGTGTCTATCTTTTGTATCCACAAAAGTATATGTGATGTTTTACCTTCACAATATTTGGAGATAGTTTGACTACCTCATTTCACCAACATAACGTACCAAATACCACCTTTGTCAAATGCTGGTGATTATTGCCAAAGAACAGCGCAGTGGCGTAGCAGTAGAGTTGCTGCCTAGCAGCGCCAGACACTCGGGTTCAATCCTGACTGTTGATGCTGTCTGTATGGAGTTTGTACGTTCTCCTGTGTACTCCCACACTGAAAGGACATACAGGTTTGTTGGTTAATAGGCTTTTATTAAAAACATTGTAAATTGTCCCAAGTGTGTAGGATAGTGTAAGTGCACGGGTGTATCTCTAAAGTCTAAAGCATGAGGAGAAAGTCATACCGCCTTTAAACATTTCCTAACGTTGACATGAATTATCCTGAATGAAAAGTTAATTCCCTTCAAATAATTCTTTACATTCATCTTCTGAATTTACACCATATTTGGGATGGTATTTGATGTATTAAGATAAGTAAAACCAAACCAGTATGAAAGCAGCAGGAAGTTTAGGACTTTATTTTGGGGAAACATTGCATGAAAATACCTTGAAATCACTATTCGCCTTTTATTTTATTTTATTTCACACTTAAAGCGATCAAACAATCCAAATCCTGAAGCCTCCAGGTGGGTGAGGCTTACTCTTTGTTGCGTAAAATTTCACACCATGTAAAGCAGATTGGACAAGACACTAATAGGCAGAACAAACTAACAATTTATTTTTATGCAAAATTAGTATAATGAAATGTTGTAACAATCTCAGCACCAAGACGTTCAACGACTGCCCTTTTACAAGATTAAGCAGTTTTAGACAATGTTATTCTCAGTCTAGTTCGTGTTTGTATCATTACAGATGGCGGATCTTGAAAAAATATTTTATTTACTCTCTCTGGTTTCCCACACCTTGAAGTTAATCCACAGTTAAAATAGATCTGTCTTGTGACTGACTTCAGTGCAATCAACTCTCATTCTTATAAACTCCCAGGGACTATTAATATTGTCTTTTTATCAAGCCCCATTTTATGCAGTTGTCAGCTTTTCTCCAAATTGCAGAATGGTAATCTCCCAGGACCAACTGGGGAGCTTGTTATAATAAAAGGTGTGCAATAACAGGATTTATGTGAGCAGATTCCACTGTAAGCCAAGAAATTATGTTGTTCACCATGTATTCCATCCCAAAGGGAGAAGGAAAACAGTTCCTTAGCAATCTATGTTCTTGGGATCTCCTAAAGTTCTGTTTTGCACATGTTTTGATCAGTTACCAGGAAAGGTTTAACTCATTTTATAGCCGAGGATGAACTTCAATTGAACAAGTTTGGTTTCAAGTTTTGTTTGCAAAAGGAGAAGATGACAGTGTTCAAGCCCATTAAAAAACTTTACTATTGATCAGCAAATTGGGCACAGAATTGTTATAAAATATTGTTACTTTTGAATCTGTGCCAGTGTAAACAATATGAAACCCTTGGAGAATATGGCTGAAAGGGAAATAAAAAGTGAGCAGTCATTAAAAAGAAAGAATGAGAGAGCATCTGGAAATGGGCTTGCTCTTTATTGATCTGTAACATGATGAAAGGAGCTCAATTAAAAAAAAATATGGCACAGATGGTTTCATGGCATCAAGTGCTTTGTGAAATAGACAAGTAGCTTCCCCTTTATGATGCAGGATAGCTGAAAAACAAACAAACTGAGTTGCACACATTCTAGTCTGGTCCCAGACTTAAAATGTGGCAGGCAACTGACCATCTGGAAAGGCAATAGTTTAATTGCCAAAGAAGATACTTCAACATGACCAGTGGTTAAAAGGTCCATCTTCCCAGCGATGGTTGGCACAGGTGCAACAGGCGCAATAGGACTGGTGCTGGGGATGGTGGGTTTGCCATATGAGGAGAGATTGGATGGACCATGTGTGTAGGAGGGAACTGGTTTATACCAAAGATAGACAGAAGGTGCTGGAGCAACTCAGCGGCTTAGGCAGAAACCCTGGAGAAAAATAACAGATTACATTCTTCTTCAGACTGAGGATAGAGGGAGGGGAACTGGAGAGAGGAACCTATCTTTGCGTCTTTTTTTGGATAGCCATGCCTGGGCTCTCCAGAGTTTAGAGGAATGAGCTGCGATCTCAATGAAACATAAATATTGTGCAGGGTTCGAAAGGCTAGAGCAGTCTCTTACCCAGAGTAGGGGAATCCAGAACCAGAGGAAATAGTTTTAAGGTGAGGGGGGAAAAATTCAATTGGAACCTGAGAGGTAACTTTTTCATACAAAGGGTGGTAGGTGTATGGAATGAACTGTTGGAGGAGGTTGTTAAAGCAGGTACGATCGCAATGCTTAAGAAACATTTAGACAGATACATGGATAGGACAGATTTCAAGGGATATGGGGCAAAAGCAGGCAGGTGGGACGTGTAGATAGGACATGTTGATCAGTGTGGGTAAATGGGGCCATGCTCTATGACTCTATGGCTAGGTATAAGGGAGTGTGTTTCCCATTGCTGAGGAGTTTGGAACTTTTCCACAAGGGGTTCCGTTTGATTGCAGCCTCTGTTGACAGTCTGTCTATTTTTTCATCTTTTTTTTATTTTTAGTCTGTTTAAAAAGTATGTTTTGGAGGTTTCTTAGTCTTTTTATGTGGGGGAGGTGGGGAGGGTAAAGGGGAAATCGTTTCTCAGTCACTTTCTGGCGAGGATGCGACTATTCTCCGAGTCGCGTCTTCGCCCACCCCCGCGGCCTACCATCTCGATTGGCGCAGCCTTTCCTGCTGGAGACCGACCAGAGCTTCAGCGGCGGCACAGCACTGATTTACCATCGCGGAGCGGGCGATGCCTTACCGGGGATCGCTTGTTGAAGCTCCGGAGTGTTGGGCTGCTGCTTTATCATCGTGGAGCTGTGGTTGCGGAGGTTCCAGCCGCAGGCGGCGCTGACTTCAACATTGCAGAGTCCTGGATATCCCTTTGCCGAGGGCCGCCAGTGTTGAATCTCCGTCCAGCTCAGCCTGTGGACTTCGGGAGCCGCTGAGAATGTTCTTCCATTCCGATGTCGGAGTTCCGATAATCCCAGCGAGAAGGCCTGAACATCGGGCCGCACATAGCTGTGACTGCAGAGGACTCGGGACGCCCCGGCCACGGGTGACAAAGAGGAAGATGGCTGAACTTTTGGCTTCCCTCACAGTGGGAAACGCTGATTCTGCTGTGTGGGGATGTTGATGTTAAATTCTATCGAGTGTTGTGTTCTTTTTTTTATTTGTATGGTGGTGTGGTAACCCAAATTTCACTGTACCAATTGGTGCATGTGACAATAAATGTAAACTTGAAACTTGGGATCAGTGTCTCACAATAAGAAATAGGTGTTTGAAGGAAAATACTTCAGCCAAAAGGTGATAAATCTTTGGAATTCTACATGGAAGGGGGCTGAAGGCAGAGTCATTGAGTTCATTCAAAACTGAGAGTAGGGAAATTGAGAGATATGGTGACATTGCAGGAGAATGGCATTGAAATTAAAGATCAGCCTTGATTTTGATAAATGGGGGAAACAGACTCGAAAGTTCAGAAAGGAGAGATGCAATGTGCTGGTAAGACTCGACGGATGAGGCAGCATCTCTGGAGAACACGGGAAGGCGACATTTTGGGACCCTTCATCAGACTGATTGTAGGGAGTGGGTCAGGACAAAGCGTGACAGGTCGTAGGGGAACACAGGCGAGGGGGATGGGGTTAAAGGCAGATGCTTGTATAAAGTCCCAAGATGAACACTCAACCAAGATGTCAGACAAAAGGATTTGAGAGTTGTGGATTGTGTAGCTAGAGGATTGACGAGGTGGATTGTTCAGAAATGTGTACAGAAGGTCAACTACTGCTCCTACCTCCTTTGTTCTTGAATAAAATACTGTTGGCTACAAATGTCTCCTGGGACCTGAAGAACCTCGCTCTTTCTTCACATCTCTCTCAGTTTACTCTCTTCATTGATTTTGTTTTTTGCCGCCTCATGGACCTGGTTGTTGTGTGATGTGAGCCACTTCTGAGATGCTGTTTAAAGTGTAAAGATTTCAAGATGCCTTTGAAACTAACTTGTAAGCTAGGTCAGTCCCCTCACTTAAAAGTTGCTGAGTGTTCCCAACACGAGGGATTTGTTGGAACTCCCCCCACCTCAACAACCCCCTCCCCCCCCCCCCCCCTCCCCACCCCCCACCCTCTCCCCATCATCCCCACCCTCTCCCCATCATCCCCACCTAATATCTTCCTTCTGTAAAAATGTCCAAGCAATGAAGATGTTTGTATTTGACCTACTGGACTTGACGTCACAATACATAACTTCAACTAAATACAAGGAACTCCTGCCTGGATCAGTTCCTGTGGACTGGAGGGTAGCCAATGTAACTCCACTTTTTAAGAAAGGAAGGAGAGAGAAAACGGGGAATTATAGAACAGTTAGCCTTACATCGGTAGTGGGGAAGATGCTGCAGTCGATTATTAAAGATGGAAAACAGCGACGGGATTGGTCAAAGTCGGCATGGATTTATGAAGGGGCTTGACTAATCCTTTGTAATTTTTTGAGGATGTAACAAGTAGAATGGATAAGGGAGAGCCAGTGAATGTGGTGTACCTGGACTTTCAAAAATCCTTTGACAAGGTCCCACATTACAGATTAGTGTACAAAATGAGAGCACATGGTATTGGGGGTAGGGCATTGACATGGACTGGTTGGCAGACAGGAAGCAAGGCGTAGGAATTAACGGGTCCTTTTCAGAATGGCAGGCAGTGACTAGTGGGGTGCTGCAAGGCTCAGTGCTGGGACCCCAGTTGTTTATAATATATATTAACGATTTAGACGAGGGAATTAAATGTAACATCTTTAAATTTGAAGATGACGCAAAACTGGGTGGCAGTGTGAGCTGCGAGGAGGATGCTATGAGGCTGCAGGGTGACTTGGATAGGTTGGGTGAGTGGGTTGAAGCATGGCAGATGCAGTATAATGTGAATACATGTGAGGTTATCCACTCTGGTGGCAAGAACAGGAAGGCAGATTATTACCTGAATAGTGTCAGATTAGGAAAAGGGGAGGTGCAACGAAACCTGATCCTAGTACATCAGTACAGCATGCATGTACAGCAGGCAGTGAAGAAAGCCAATGGTATTTTGGCTTTCATTGCAAGAGGATTTGAGTTCAGGAGCAAGGAGGTCCTGAACTCAAACCTACTGTGCAACCAAGGTCTTCACTTTTACAACTATTTAATTGACAGAAATTGGAACAGTCTAATATCTTAGTGGGCAAGTTTAGCACCATTAGAACTTGTAATTTCAAACAGCAACTCTTCAGAGTCTAGTTTACAAATTGAAGTTCACATCCATAAACAAAACAATGACAGATGTGACCTTTCGCACAGCATGTAGTGCCTGTTGTATTATAAATTGTTTTTGCGCATTGATTTGCCAAAATTATAATGTCTCAGCACCCAAAATGTCAGAATTAAATTGTTTAAAAGAATCATGTGTACTTTGCAGTTTGTTTGTTAGCCCATTTTTGGTATTTTTGTTGTTCATTATCATTCACAACATCTGTACAAGTGTTAATAGCAAATCCCCTGTGTGATTTAGCCTCTGTGTTACTCAGCTTCTTGTCAGCATCTGCTTATAAATTCCAACCAGAGATGGTTGCAGAGCCAACATCTCTCACATTTATATTTCTTTGTAGGCATTGTTGGGGACATGCCTAAGCCAATGTATTGGGAAATAGAACATTATAGCACTGAAACAGGCCCATAGCGCTTGTGTCAAACATGATGCCAAGTTAAGCTAATCTCCTCTACTTGCCTGTGATCCTTTAAGATATCATGATATCTTAAATTTTCCACATATTCTTGTGCATACCTGAAAGCAAAAATGTAAAATATATTTACCCCTTCAAAGAATGGCAGAGGCACATCAACCTTGACGTTACTATATGTATTAGTTAAATTTAGTTTTAAAATACAGCGTGGAAACAGGCTATTTGGCACACCAAATCCACGCCGACCAACAAAGACCCAGACATTAGTTCTATGTCATCCTGACTAACCTGCATTTCTTTGGAACATGGTCGGAAACTGTCGTACCCGGAGCAAAGTCGTAGTCACAGGGAGAACGTATAAACTCCATAGAGACAGCACCCGTAGTGAAGATCGTACCCGGGTGTCTGGCGCTGTAAGGCATCAATTCTACTGCTGCCACCGCATTGCCATCCATGTATTATGATCACATAGTTTGGAATGTTGACAATAATAGTACTTTGGATCAAATGTGAACCAAATATTGGGAATTGTTTGAATTGTATTTGAAAAAGAAATAAATCATAGATTTGCAATGCAATTGTGGGATGTTTGTGCCACAGCTAGCAAACCTAAATTTATTGATTCATTTTGCATGCAACATTAAGCAATTAACATCTATTAAACCACGCAAAGCGATTCAGTTTGGTCGTTGCATATGCAATACCAGCAGGGACAAAGCTAGCTTCAATCAAATTAATTGGGAAGAAAAGTTATGCAAAGCAAAGACAATGGATGGAACAGCCATCATGGATCAACAGCACTGACGAAAATGGTGATAAAGCAAAGTACATTTCTGCCAACGAGCCTGCCAGTTGCCCACTGTTGTGCCTTCATGAACAGCCAGTAATGCTGTTGGTGAGGAAGCAATGGGAGAAACATTAAGACATTGGAACAGGGCTAACTTGAATAATCTTGGCAGGTTTACTGTGGCCAGGATCCCAGCATGGCAAAATTGTAAGATTTGTAACCTTCATTTTTGAGTTTGCAGTAGCAACCATCAGGTTATTAAACACTACAACTTCCAAATATGCTCCAAACTGCATAGAGTTGAGGGCATTATTTTTATCTTTGCCCTATTATTGTTTGTTTGTTTATATATAATATATATAAACTATATATAAAATGCATAGATTTAATATATTTATAACATTTATATTACATATATAAAACATGTATAAAACACACATAGACAATAGACAATAGGTGCAGGAGTAGGCCATTCGGCCCGTCGAGCCAGCACTGCCATTCAACATGATAATGGCTGATCATCCCCAATCAGTACCCCGCTCCTGCCTTCTCCCCATATCCTCTGACTCCGCTATCTTTAAGAGCCCTATCTAGCTCTCTCTTGAAAGTATCCAGAGAACCGGCCTTTACCGCTCTCTGAGGCAGAGAATTCCATAGACTCACCACTCTCTGTGAGAAAAAGGGTTTCATCATCTCCGTTCTAAATGGCTTACCCCTTATTCTTATACTGTGGCCCCTGGTTCTGGACTTCCTCCAACATCGGAAACGTGTTTCCTGCCTCTAGCGTGTCCAAACCCTTAATAATCTTATGTGTTTCAATAAGATATCCTCTCATCCTTCTAAACTCCAGAGTATACAAGCACAGCCACTCCATTCTCTCAGCATATGACAGTCCCGCCATCCCAGGAATTAACCTTGTAAACCTATGCTGCACTCTCTCAATAGCAAGAATGTCCTTCCTCAAATTAGGGGACCAAAACTGCACACAATACTCCAGGTGTGGTCTCACTAGGGCCCTATACAACTGCAGAAGGACCTCTTTACTCCTATACTCAACTCCTCTTGACATAAAAGCCATCATGCCATTCGCTTTCTTCACTGCCTGCTGTACCTGCAGGCTTAGTTTCATTGGCTGATGAACACACCGACGCGCACACACGCACACGCATATAATTATATATGTATATACAATCACTATTGTGTTATCTCCTGTCGTTAATACACAAAGTGAAGTGTTGCAGTTCCAGTACAGAGCAGTATTTTTTTTTATCCCAAGCCCCACTATGTTTCACCATTCACCTTTCACCATTTATCGTTTTTGCTGTTCTTCATTCACAATTCTGCTCTGAATCATTTACAATGTACCCATATTGTTCCATACACTGGGTACAAAAAGTAGCATGCAATATTCTGATTGCGGTACTTTTAAATTTTCTTAAGACAAATCAATATTAATTTATAATTGAAATGTATATTTTGTGAAAGCAAGAAACTTTGGTCAAATCCCTTTGCAATGCATCTGTTCTAATGTGCATTAATTTTGCATCATACATTATCTGTGCAATATGGAACATTTTTGGAAATAATTCTGGAAAATTTCCCTGTGCCTTGAATATGTCCACTTTTATGCAAAATATGTTGCTCAATATAATTATCTACATCATTATAAAATAAGAATGAGCATCATTTTGAAAGGAATTTATAATATCTGAATTGCAATTGGGATCAATAGCAGTTTAAGATGATGTATACGTATCAGTTAAAAATATCATAAAATTCATGAGCTTACTTGCCCAAGATGGGTTGTTTTCTTGTCACAAATGTTCTTCAAATGTGCCAACGCAAACTATTTTGTGTGAAATGCATTTTCACAACGGTCTGTTAAGCAATAACTGCATGGAGTGAATTATCTGCCTAATTGACGGACTGGGCTATATTTCAAAATAGGCACTTAAAAAGAAATCAATTCTTGGCAGGTTCACTGTCAAGACTTGAAAGACAAATATCCTTCAATAGAATGATTCGTCGTCAACTACATGACGTGTGGTCTAAAACTTTCTTTAGCATTGTCTACAGTTTAAGGCTATGTTATAATGGCAAATATTTCTATGTGTCCCATTTGAAGTATATATGTCTTTCAATTCTTGACAGTAATCCTGTCAAGAATTGATTTCTTTTTAAGTACTTTCAGTGTATCACATCCTCATAGCCTCAGAATGAAAGTACATACCGTTAGAAAGAATATGAGGAGGAATTTCATTAATCAGAGGCTGGTGAATCTGTGGAATTCATTGTCACATGAGGCTGTGGAGGCCAAGTCAGTGGATATTTTTAATGTGGAGATTGATACGTTCATCATTTGTAAGGGTGTCAAGGGTTATAGGGAGCAGGCAGGAGAATGGGGCTGAGTGGGAAAGATAGATCAGTAATGATTGAATGGCAGAATAGACTTGATGGGCTGAATGACCCAACTCTGTTCCAACAATTTATGAACTTATGGACATCCTGCAGAGTAAATAATCTGACCTATTCAACCTCTTCCCAATTTTTTGCAATGAGTCATAGAATTATACAGTGTGGAAACAGGCCCTTCAGCCCAACTTGCCAACGCCGGCTATCATGTCCCAGCTACATTAGTCCCACCTGCCTGCACTTGGTTCATAGCCCTCCAAAATTGTCCTATCCATGCACCTGTAGAACTGTTTCTTAAATGTTGGGATAGTCCCAGCCGCAACTACCTCCTCTTGCAGCTTGTTCCATACATTCACCGACCTTTGTGTAGAAAAAGTTACCCCTCAGATTCCTATTAAATATTTTCCCCTTCACCTTGAACCTATGTCCTCTGGTCCTCGATTCCCCTGCTCTGAGCAAGAGATTCTGTGCATCTGCTCAATCTATTTCTCTCATGATTTTATATACCTCAATAAGATCACCCCTCATCCTCCCCACGCTCCAAGTAATAGAGACCCAACCTACTCAACCTCTCCTGATTGCTCAGACACTCTAGTCCTGACAACATCCTGGTAAATCTTCTCTGAACCCTTTCACGCTTATCTTTCCTATAACATGGTGCCCAGAACTGAACACAATATTCTAAATACGGTCTGACCAACGTCTTTGAGAATGTCTAATTTTTTGCTGTGATGCAGAGAATGGTGTTAAGATTGACAACACAGCCCTTTCCCACCAGCTGATTAATCTGTCTCAGTCATATTAAGCTGATGTATCTGCTCTGACCTCAATGGAACAGTGACAACACTTTTTATCAATTGACAGAATACTTTGAAACAATAATTACTTGGCCTTAAATAAACACATTTAAAACTGTAAATGTGTTTAAAATATTGCAATTGTACAATAAAACTCTTGCCACGCCACGTACTATTGTCAGTCCTGTTAGTATGCTTCTTAAAATTGCTGTACACATAAAGTCATTTAAAATGTGATGAGATTTATCCTTAACTGTAGTGACTATAGTAAAATTCCAACGATCTGCTATCCAACTTCAGAAATACCATTGGTTCAGTGTCTGGCTCACCCTTTGGTAGATTAAATTCTCATTATTTGCAGACCTACAAAACATAGATTGGTATATTAGTGAGATTGGCTGTGCATTTATAAATTCATCAGTTCATAAGACATACAGTAGCAGCAGAATTAGACCATCCAGCCCATCGAATCTGCTCTGCCATTCAATCTTGGCTGATCTATTTTTTCCTCAACCATATTCACCTGCCTCCTCCCCATAACTTTTGACACCCTCATCAAGAACCTATCAATCTCTGCTTTAAAAATACCCAATGACTTGGCTTCAACAGCTGTATGTGACAATGAATTTTACAGATTCATTAGACCTCTGGCTAAATAAATTCCTCCTTATCTTCTTTCTAAATGTACATCCTTTTCAATGAGATCCCCGCTCATCCTTCTGGGAGTGTGGTCCTGGTGTGCACCTGAATTCAGGGTCATGTTCAGGAAAACAAGAGGATCAGCAATATCGGTATGCAGGTGTGCAGCAAGACCTGTGTTATAGGCGTGGGCTAGGGTCCAGGGTGCTTGTACATCTCAGCTTGTTTAGCAAACTGAAATTCACCAGGACACACAGAGCTGGATTATCTCAGCGGGTCAGGCAGAATCTCTGCAAAACATGGATCAGTGATGCCTCAGGTTGGAATGCTACTTCAGACTTTGTGAGATTCACCTGTTTTTCTGTCCCACACTTTCCTAATGAGGTTATGGGGAGAAGGCAGGAGAATGGGATTGAGAGGGAGAGATAGATCAGCTACGATTGAATGGCAGAGTAGACTAGATGGGCCAAATGGCCTAATTCTGCTCATGGAACTTATAAATGTATGAACTTTCCCTAAATTCACTGCAGTTAATTTTCCACTTCTCTTCAAACTCATCAGATCCATGTTATACTCTGCTGTAACATCTATTAAAAACGGAAATAAAGTGGTTTTGAGATAACACAAGTAAAACTTTGAGATCCAGAAAATATGCTGGTACAGCACCACTAAAGTCCTGTGGGCCTATTTATCACAGGAACTTTGTAGATATTGTTCAATCTCATACTACATGGGGCCATTTCAAATAAGATGAAACCAGCTTCCATTACAGCCGTTCACAATACAAGAGTCAACCGTATTTATTTGTTGTATAATCCTGAGATTAACTGAAACAAGAAGAAATCTTACTTGCCGCAGCTTTTCAGGCACATTGGATGCAACAATAAATCATCAGTTATTATAAATAAACTAAACTGTGATGGAACAAAAGCAAAAGTATGACGAGCAACCAAAGTAGTGTAAAGTCTGCAGTGGCTCCATGCTGAGGTAGGTTGTGGTTTGGCTTTTCCACTAATGGTTGATGCGCAGAAGCTGTTCTTGAACCTGGACTTAATAGTTCTCAGGCTCCTGTACCACTGTACTTCCCGTTCAGGCTCCTGCACCCTGATGGTAGCATTAAGAAGAGGCTAGGGCCCAGTTGATGGAGATCTTGTCGTCTTGAGGTAGCACCTCATGCAGATGCTTTCAATAGTGGGGAGGTCTGTGCCAGTGATCGACTGGGCTGCGTCCACCACTCTCTGTTGTCTCTTGCATTCCTGTGTGTTGAAATTGAAGCAGGTCACAACGCAAGTTGCCAGGAAACGTTCCACAATGCATCTGAAGAGTTTATTGGTGCATTCCAAATTTCTTTAAAATTCCATGAAAATAGAGGCTTTGGTACACCTGCTTCATAATTCCATGGGTATGCTGAAACCAGGACAGATCATTTGAGATGTTAATACCCAGAATTTGAAGATGCTAACTTTCCACCAATGAAAACTGGAATGTGATAGAGCTTGGAAACAGGTCCGTCAGCCCAACTTGCCCAAACCGACCAACATATTACATATACACTAGTCCCACCTGCCTGCATTTGGTTTATATCCCTCTAAATCAGTCCTATCCATGTATCCATGTTCATACACCCAGCACCCTATGTGTGAAAAAGTTATTCCCAGATTCTTATTAAATCTTTCCCCCTCACCTTAAATTGATGTTTACTGGTCCTCGATTTCATTGCTCTTGGCAAGAGATTCTCTATGTTTATAGATGATCTCCTGCCTTCCCTTTCCTGAAGTAATTGCTAAGTTCCTTGGTTTGAATGATGTTGAGTGAGAGGTTTTAGTTGTGAGTCGTGGAATGAACATGGATAGAACCGTGGAACCATGTGTAAGATCTCTATGCTACATGCTGATTTAGCATACCCGCTTGTCCCCCCACCCCTGATTCCACCATCATCAGCAAATTTGGAAATGGCATTGGGGTTGTGCTTAGCCATACAATTGAGGCAGTAAAGAGTATAAAGCTGGGGGTGCTGCATGCAGCCTTGAGTTGCATTTGATGGTCAGTGAGGAGGAGATGTTGCCAACCTGCACTGATTGAGGGCTGCCAGTGAAGAAGTCAATGATCCAGTTGTAAATGGATGAACGGAAACCCAGGACTTCATGATGAGTTTGGAGGGGATCATTGTGTTCAATGCCGAGATGTATTCGATCAACAGTAGCCGTATGTTTGTGTTCCTGTTATCCACATGGTCCAGGTCAGAGTGGGGACCCCGTGAGATGGTATCTGCTTTTGTTGGCCTGTTGTGTGGATAGGCAAAATGAACCTCATCCCAATTAATTTATGAGCCAGAAGTCTGATTTACTACTGTTTGTGCATTTTCATTCAGAATATCATTGAGAATCAACTCATGCCAAAGATGTTTTTACCCAAATTTCTTTTGAAGGTTGAGTTGAACTTGGCCTCAGTGAAAGAATACATCTCTTGCTGTACAGATTGGAAAGCAGGTTCTTTGATACAACAGTTGTAGGTCAGGGCTGGGAGTGATTGCGTTCATATTATTTGTGGCTTATAGACCATTGCACTTAGCTCAATGTGGCAAGGGCTGTCTAAAATATATCCCTGAGGATTTATGTAACATATGCGTAAAATGATTTATGCCCAACTTACCTGCCTGCAGCAAATCCAGTGTTTTGATAGGAGAACTGCTTTTTGTCTATTTCACCAAAATCTGTTTTAGAACTGAAATGTAATAGACACAACTTGAGACACCATTATCAGGAGCTCATCCAAATATATCTTTATCAGCATATTGCTTAGATTTGGCTGCAGATCATTGCCTCTTCAACTGTGTGAAATATGTCTAAATAAGCAGCATGTTCGAGGGACATTCTAAATGCTGTGAACTATGATACAACTGTAAAACCTTTTTGTGCAGAAAGTGTTGATGTGGATAGTGTTCAGTATTGATGTGGATAGAGAACTGGCTGACAGACAGGAAGCAAAGAGTAGGAGTAAACGGGTCATTTTCAGAATGGCATGCAGTGACTAGTGCGGTACCTCAAGGCTCAGTGCTGGGATCCCAGCTATTTACAATATATATTAATGATCTGGATGAGGGAATTGAATGCAACATCTCCAAGTTTGCGGATGACACGACGCTGGGGGGCAGTGATAGCTGTGAGGAGGATGCTAGGAGGCTGCAAGGTGACTTGGATAGGTTGGGTGAGTGGGCAAATGCATGGCAGATGCATTATAATGTGGATAAATGTGAGGTTATCCACTTTGGCGGCAAAAACAGGAGGGTAGACTATTATCTGAACGGGCCGATTAGGAAAAGAGGAGCTGCAATGAGACCTGGGTGTCATGGTACACCAGTCATTGAAAGTAGGCATGCAGGTGTAGCAGGCTGTGAAGAAAGCAAATGGTATGTTGGCATTCATAGCTAAAGGATTTGAGTACAAGAGCAGGGAGGTTCTACTGCAGTTGTACAGGGTCTTGGTGAGGCCACACCTGGAGTACTGTGTACAGTTTTGGTCTCCTAACCTGAGGAAAGACATTCTTGCCATAGAGGGAGTACAGAGAAGGTTCACCAGACTGATTCCTGGGATGACAGGACTTCCATATGATGAAAGACTGGATAGACTCGGCTTGTACTCGCTGGAATTTAAGAGATTGAGGGGGGATCTTATAGAGACTTACAAAATTCTTAAGGGGTTGGACAGGCGAGATGCAGGAAGATTGTTCCCGATGTTGGGGAACTCCAAAACAAGGGGTCACAGCTGAAGGATAAGGGGGAAGTATTTTAGGACCGAGATGAGAAAATCATTTTTCACACAGAGAGTGGTGAGTCTGTGGAATTCTCTGCCACAGAAGGTAGTTGAGGCCAGTTCATTGGCTATATTTAAGAGAGAGTTAGATGTGGCCCTTGTGGCTAAAGGGATCAGGGGGTATGGAGAGAAGGCAGGTACAGGATACTGAGTTGGATGATCAGCCATGATCATATTGAATGGCGGTGCAGGCTCGAAGGGCCGAATGGCCTACTCCTGCACCTATTTTCTATGATTCTATGATTCTTCAGACCCAAAATGCCACCCTTCCTTTTTCCCCAGAGATGCTGCCTGACCGGCTGAGTTACTCCAGCACTTAACCATATAACCATATAACAATTAAGCACGGAAACAGGGCTTCTCGGCCCTTCCAGTCCGTGCCGACCATTTATTTTCCCCTAGTCCCATCTACCTGCACTCAGACCATACCCCTCAATTCCCTTCCCGTCCATATACCTATCCACTTTACTTTTAAATGTTACAATCGATCCTGCCTCCACCACTTCTGCTGGAAGATCATTCCACACAGCCACCACTCTCTGAGTAAAGAAGTTCCCCCTCATGTTACCCCTAAACTTCTGTCCCTTAATTCTCATGTCATGCCCTCTTGTTTGAATCTTCCCTACCCTCAATGGGAAAAGCTTATCCACGTCAACTCTGTCTATCTTTGTGTCTATCTTTGGTATAAACCATCATCTGCAGTTCTTTGTTTCTACATTTGCTCTGCTGGGAGTTGACTTGGCCATCTGACATGTGGTTCTGAAGTTACTTTGCCACATATCTCACTGAAATATGCCAGGCTCAACCTCCACTGAAACATGGTATTGATGGCATAAAACCAGCTCGCAGCTATCCTTGGGGAGCTTGGGGAGAAAAATAAAAGCAGTTAAGTCATGAAAAAACACCGAGTGCTGGAGCAACTCAGCGGGTCTGGCAGCATCTCAAGAGAACATGGTTAGGTGACATCTCGATTCAGGACTTTTCTTCAAACTGATTCTGTCTGAAGAAGAGACCCGATGTGAAACGTCACCTATCCATGTTCTTCCGTGATGCTGCCTTGAGCTCCTCTGAGTTACTCCAGCACATTGTGTCCTTTTTTTGTAAAACTGCATTTGCAGTTCATTGTTTCCACAATCACCAGTTAAATCATGGCTACTTGAAAATCTGGGCAGAGTAAATATAAATTTGCCTTCTTTACCCGCTCCCGGAGTGGGTTCTGCCTGGGTACCATGTCTGTGTATATATTAGTCTCTATAAAACTATATTGAACATGCATATTTGTCTGTGAAATTGAGTTGCAATGGTAAGTCCAAGGGTGCTCTTTTAGAAAGGATGTGAGGAGGAACTTTCTTAACCAGAGGGTAGTTACTCTGTGGAACTCATTGCCATGGAGGCCAAGTCAGTGGATATTTTTAAGGCAGAGATAGACAAATTATTGATTAGAACGGGTGTCAAGGGTTATGGGAAGAAGGCAGGAAATGGGATTAGGGTGCAGAGATCAGCCAAGATTGAATGACAGAGTAGACTCGATGGGCCAAATGGCCTAATTCCTCCTATAACTTGTGAACTTGCGAACTTCCAATTCTTCCAGTAAATTGTAAATGGGTTAGTTTCACAATTTTATCTTTGATGCTATCATTTAAAAGGAAGGTGATCTGGGATATGAAAGAAGTGAATTGTCATTCAGGGCGTAAGATGTGCAAAGCTTAGTTGGAAAAATGTTTTTTACTTCACCGTGAAATGCAGGGAGAAGCAAAGTATTTGAAATATAAAATATAGTTTTCTTCTGAATGGATGCCAGCAATATGCAGAGAATCATGAACTATAAATTGTATGAATTATAAATCAGGAGCAGGGGAGCCAATCTGATCCCTCGAGCTTGTTCTGCTAGTTATTAATATCATGGCTTATCTGACTCTTACTTCAACTTTGCATTACTGTCTACCCACACTAACCTTCCACTACTTACTTAGCATGTATCTATCATTGTCTGCTTTAAGGTTATTCAAATATTGCTCCCACTGCCTTTGAGGAAAAGAGTTCATAAGACTTTTATCTCTCTGAATGAAAACAGAATTACCTACTTTCTCTCTTAAAAGGCTGACCTATTCATTAAGGGATCAAACGGTGATCCCTTAGTTCCCACAAGAGGATACCTTCTCTTCACATCCACGTAACCCCTCAGGATTTTATATGTTTCAATCAACCACACTGTTCTAAGCTTCTGTGGATAAAAGTCTTTCCATCCTTTCCTTCATTCCAGGTATTAATCTAGCAAACATTATTTGATATTAACATCATGCCTTAATCAGGAAACCAATACAGTACTCTGTACCCCAGGTGCTATACCTTGTATAACTGAAGCATACCTTGCGTACTACTGCTTTTTAGAAACCAATTATACATAGAACACTAACAGTACATCACAGAAACTGGCTCTTCAGCCACCATGTGTGTGTTGAACATAAGGCCAAGATAAAATAACAATCTCAGTCTGCATGTGATCCATATCCCTGCATCAAAAAGCCTCTTAAATGCCACAACCATATTTACCTCCACTATCACCCCTGGCAACAGGTTCCAGGCACCCACCAGCCTCTGTGTGTAAAATAACACATGCTCCACACATGTTCTTTAAACTTTGACCCTCGCATCTTAAAGCTATACCCTTTTTGACATTTCCAGCCTGGCAAAAAGGTTCCGACTGTCTTGCCTTCCCAATTATTTGCAGTTTCCTCATATTCGCCATTTGGGAATCTTACAGTCAGACACCCTTCAAATAGTTTTGTTAATTTTGCTCCTGCTTAATTCGTGAAAAGGAAAATGTAAAGAATTCAAAATGTTGGATGCGTAAAGTTTGCCAGTGCCTCACACTTCATGTGCCTATCACATGCATCTTAAAAGCATCTTAAACACCACTATCATACCTGCTTCCGCCACCAACTCAGCAGTGCGTTCCCAGCACCCTCCATCCTCAAAAACAAAATTGCCCCACACATCTCCATTTAAGGGTGCCAGGAATGAACTGCGGGGCTGATGGTGGAAACAGATACGATAGTGGTGTTTCCAGAGTCAAGAACCAGAGGGGACAGCCTCAGAATAAAAGGACATTGTAGAATGGAGATGAGGAGGAATTTCTTTAGCAAGAGGCTAGTAAATCTGTGGAATTCATTGCCACAGACGGCTGCCGAGGACAAGACATTTTTTTTTTAAACGGTGATTGATAAGTTCTTGATTAGCAAGGACGTCAAAGGTTACTGGGGCTACAGATGTCAAAGGTTACTTAGCCACTGGGGCTAGTGGAGTCAAGGGAAATGGGGAGAAGGCAGGCATGGGTTATTGATAATGGACGATCAGCCATGATCATATTGAATGGCAGTGCTGGCTCGAAGGGCCGAATGGCCTCTTCGTGCACCTATTTTCTATGTTTCTATGTTACGAGGAAAAGGCATTGGAATGGGGTTGAAAGGGTAAAATAGTCAGCCATGATTGAATGGTGGAATAGACTCAATGGACTTAATTGCCTAATTCTACTCCTGTATCTTATGGTCTTATGCCCCTTATTTGACCACATAACATTTTCTCACATTTTAGTCATGATTTACCTGAAAAATAAGAGTACCTGAGCAAGACTTGGGATCAGTGAAAGTTTGTTTTATATCATATTGATCAGCAGTAACCATAAAATCAGAAACCTTTCTCGTCATAGAACATATAATTTTAGAGGTACAGTATGGGAATAGGCATTTGGCCCACCGAGTCCGTGCCGACCAGCGATCACCTCGTACACCAGCACTTTCCTACACACTAGGGAAAATGTTACATTTTTACCAAAGCCAATTAACCTACAAACGTGCATGTTTTTGGCATGTGTGAGGAAACTGAGCACCTGGAGAAAACCCACGCAGGTCACAGGGAGAACGCAAAACTCGTGTACAGACAGCAGCCGTAGTGAGGATCAAACCCAGGGGCTCTGGGGGACGTAGTAAGAAAGCAGCTCTATCGCTGCACCACCATGCCGGTCATAGTGTCATACAGTGAAACAGACCTTTCGGCCCAACCTGCGCACACCGACCAACATGTCCCATCTACACTACTCCTACCTGCCTGCGTTTGGCCCATATCCCTCTAAATCTGTTCTATCCATGTACCTGCCTAATTGTTTCTTAAACATTGCAATAGTCCCTGTCTCAACTACCGCCTCTGTCAGCTCTTTCGATACACCCACCACCCTCTGTGTAAAAATGTTGACCCTTAAACGTAACTTTAATATGCATTTTTGTTTTTGTCCAATGCTCCTGGAAACGTGTGCAAATATTCTGTTTCCAGTCCATTAACTGGGTTCATGTTCCTTCAACGTTGGCTTGTTGGTTCTGTTGCCAGCAGATGCAGCTGTATCACCTGCCCCTGCGTGAAGCCAATGGCAGCTGTCTAATCCACTGACCTGAATATTAGCTGATGTGAGCACTTCCCAAGCACCGTCACAATGCTGCATAGCCCACCTCTACTCTTGTCCCTCTATCATTACAATAGGGAAAGCACTTAAGTGACTAACTGACTAACTCCCGTGAATATTGATTTTTTTTTAGTCATTAGTCTGTGTTAATGAGCATAGAACCAAGGAGTAGGACCACAGCTGGATTGTGCCAACTGTCAATTATCTTATTTTTCACCAGCATAAATCTTAACACAAATGAGGAACGGGCCCTTTGTCACCATTCCCTGCTTCATAAGTTGATCTGCATATCCCATGTAAATTTCAGATGGTACAAGACAATTGGAAGCTTTTTGAAGCTTGGTGTCATCATTGGGCACAAAGCTATTTTCTGAATGAAAAGGAACTGAGGATTCAATAATGGGCCAAATTCAAACTAGTTAGCTTGCAATAAAAGCTTTTCACTGTACTTCGGTACACCTGATAATAACCTAAACTAAACTAGTCTATTAAAATTAAGAATATACTTTTTGTCTGCTGAACAAATACCTTTAGAATTCAACAAAGTGAATCCATCTCTGAGTGAAAAATTTTGCTCAGTATTTTGTAAGCAGGAAGTCATTATAACTAGACATTTTCTGTCAAAGTACAAGGAGGATGATTTTCAATTTTACTTTAAATATAACTTGACTGGATGATGATAATGATTCTTTATTTTTGAGAGTCCCTGTTGATCTCTCCTCCAAAATTAAGCTGCCCAATTTGTATGAATATTTCAAGATCTTGACAAATTATTGGGTAAAAGGTGATTTACATCTGTCATTGGGAAAGTGCTGGAATCCATCATTGAGGAAGTAGTGTAAGGTCATTTAGGAAACCATAATGTGACGAAACAGAGGCAACATAGTTCTGTGCAAGGAGCAGGCGTGGGATAGTGGGAGACATGTGCGTGGGAGGGGTAGGGGAAGATATCACATCAAATTGAAGAATTCAGTGTTCATGCCATTGGGTTGCAAGCCACCCAAGCAGAAGGTGAGGTGCTGTTCTTTCAGTTTGCATGTGGCATCACTTTGGCAATGGAGGGGCCTCAGACAGAAAGGTCAGTATGGAATGGGAAGATTCCAACTTTTCTGTCTTGGGTCTACTTCATTGCCAAAGTGAGGCCACGTGTAAACTGGAGGAACAGCACCTTATGTTCTGTTTTTGTAGCTTACCTAATCGTACTAACAATGAATTTTCCAATTTCAAGTTATTCTCCCCAACCTCCCTCTCTTTCCCTAGCCATTCACCCCACCATGGTACACACTCCATTCCCCTGCTTTGTACACTCATCATCTCACTCCATCCCACATTTCCATTTCATCTTCCATCTTTCCCCTCCCGGCGGTCTCCTTCCTCCAGCTTTATTATTCACTCCTCCTCTTTTCTCCTTTTGTCTCCTTTTCATCTCTGGTCTTTGTCATTCACTCCACACATCTGGCAATCACCCACAACTCCCCTTCCCTCACCTATATCCACCTCACACTTGCCCAGCACAGTCCCACCCCCACGTCTCTTTTCCAGTTTTCTCCCCCGATAGTCTTTCTGAACAAGGTTCCTGAACAAAATGTTGAATTCTGACCAAAGAGGGTTGGGGGAATTGGGCTGAACTTTGCAACTAGAGGACATAGCTTCAGAATAAGAGGTCGTCCATATGGAATAATTTCTTCTCTCTGTGGGTTTCAAATTTTTCGAATTTTCTATCCCAAGCAGCGGAAGAGACTCAATCATTGAATATATTCGAGAGGGGGATATATATTTACAGTTACAGGGAATAGGCAGGAAAATGGAGATGAAGCGATGACCATATCAACCATGATCTTATTGAATGGTAGAGCAAACTCAAGTGCCCATGTGGCCTTGTTCTTGTGCTTCTTAGGTTCTTGGATATTTAAAGTTTAGTAGTGAGAACAGAAAGAGATGCAATTATCAGGTAGGTTCCACATTTCCATTTCCCAATCTGAGCAATGTTACAAACTCTGGCATGAAAAAAATAACTTTCTGCTGTGCAGGAGACATTAACAGTGACATTAGAAGTCTGAATGGATTTGCATCTTCTTTGAAATTAACTTTCCTGCTCTCATTCATTATTTTCAATAGATATTTTCAGCAACAGGCCTTTGGGAACACTTGTTCTCTCCCCCCCCCCCCCCCCACCTATGAAGTTTGAAAGTCAGATTATCGCTCAATTCTAAGTGTTCATCACTGAAGAAGAACACTTGCTCAATTTGATTAGTTCCTTTATGGCATTAGAAGTGCTGCAGCTGTACATATTATCCAGTACTAAACTGCTGATACTGTAGCTAAATATTCTTGTGTTGTTCCTAACCAGGTTTGCTGCTCAAAAACCACAACATTAAGTGATTTAAGGCATTCATTGCAGCCCTGTTCATAGATTCAGCACAATCCCTTTCGTGAAGGAAACAATGGGATCTAAATTCAATTTCCTCCAGAAATATAATACAGTGATCGTTCTTTTTTCCACTGTTGCCGAGTTTACAATTGACACAAATGCGTAGCTCATCAAGTAGAAACTTAATTCCTTGTATTTCAATGCTTCAAATCTTGTAAAGATTTTTAACCTTGCAAACACTAAGCTGTTCATGCGGAGAATGATTGTTAGAATTAATTATGCTGATTAGTTAATTTGCACACAACATTAAGTTCATACAATATAGAATTCTCAATAAAACTCAAAACATTTAAATCACAGACATGTGATATTTGATAAAGGTGAGTTAAATGGCACCTTTGTACGAATTAAAAAATGCTTACATTGCATTATAGAATCACAGAATCATAGAAAATAGGTGCAGCAGTAAGCCATTCGGCCCTTCAAGCCTGCACCACCATTCAATATGATCATGGCTGATCATCCAACTCAGTATCCTGTACTTGCCTTCTCTCCTTACCCCCTGATCCCTTTAGCCACAAGAGCCACATCTAACTCCCTCTTAAATATAGCCAATGAACTGGCCTCAACTACCTTCTGTGGCAGAGAATTCCACAGACTCACCACTCTCTGTGTGAAAAATGATCTTTTCATCTCGGTCCTAAAAGACTTCCCCCTTATCCTTAAACTGTGACCCCTTGTTCTGGAGTTCCCCAACATCGGGAACAATCTTCCTGCATCTAGCGTGTCCAACCCCTTAAGAATTTTGTAAGTCTCTATAAGATCCCCCCTCAATCTCCTAAATTCCAGCGAGCACAAGCCGAGTCTATCCAGTCTTTCTTCATATGGAAGTCCTGCCATCCCAGGAATCAGTCTGGTGAACCTTCTCTGTACTCCCTCTATGGCAAGAATGTCTTTCCTCAGATTACGAGACCAAAACTGTACGCAATACTCCAGGTGTGGCCTCACCAAGACCCTGTACAATTGCAGTAGAACCTCCCTGTTCTTGTACTCAAATCCTTTTGCTATGAATGCCAACATACCATTCGCCTTCTTCACAACCTGCTGCACCTGCATGCCTACTTTCAATCGGCCACCGTTCAGATACCCTCCTGTTTTTGCCGCCAAAGTGGATAACCTCACATTTATCCACATTATAATGCATCTGCCATGCATTTGCCCACTCACCCAACCTATCCAAGTCACCTTGCAGCCTCCTAACATCCTCCTCACAGCCAACACTGCCCCCCAGCTTCGTGTCATCTGCAAACTTGGAGATGTTGCATTCAATTCCCTCATCCAGATCATTAATATATATTGTAAATAGCTGGGGTCCCAGCACTGAGCCTTGCGGTACCCCACTAGGCACTGCCTGCCATTCTGAAAATGACCCGTTTACTCCTACTCTTTGCTTCCTGTCTGCCAGCCAGTTCTCTATCCACATCAATACTGAACCCCCAATACCGTGTGCTTTAAGTTTGAATGATAATCTCTTATGTGGGGCCTTGTTGAAAGCCTTCAGAAAGTCCAGATATAACACATCCACAGGTTCTCCCTCATCCACTCTACTAGTTACATCCTCGAGAGATTCTATAAGATTCGTCAGACATAATTTACATTTCATAAATCCATGCTGACTTTGTCCAATGATTTCACCACTTTCCAAATGTGCTGCTATCCCATCTTTAATAACTGACTCTAGCATTTTCCCCACTACCAATGTTAGACTATCTGGTCTGTAATTCCCCATTTTCTCTCTCCTTCCCCTTTTAAAAAGTGGGGTTACATTAGCTACCCTCCAATCCTCAGGGACCACTCCAGAATCTAAAGAGTTTTGAAAAATTATCACTAATGCATCCACTATTTCTGGGGCTACTTCCTTAAGTACTCTGGGAAGCAGCCTATCTGGCCCTGGGGATTTATCGGCCTTTAATCCATTGAATTTATCTAACACCACTTCCCGGCTAACCTGGATTTCACTCAGTTCCTCCATCTCATTTGACCCCCGGTACCCTGCTATTTCCGGCAGATTATTTATGTCTTCCTTAGTGAAGACAGAACCAAAGTAGTTATTCAATTGGTCTGCCATGTCCTTGTTCCCCATGATCAAATCACCAGTTTCTGACTGCAAGGGACCTACATTTGTTTTAACTAACCTTTTTCTCTTCACACATCTATAAAAACTTTTGCAGTCCGTTTTTATATTCCCTGCCAGTTTTCTTTCATAATCTATTTTCCCTTTCCTAATTAAGCACTTTGTCCTCCTCTGCTGGACTCTGCTGAATTTCTCCCAGTCCTCTGGTAGGCTGCTTTTTCTGGCTTATTTGTATGCCTCATCTTTAGTTTTGATACTATCCCTGATTTGCCTTCCATTGCATATCCACCGTCAACCCTTTAAGAATCACTTGCCCGTCTATCTTGGCCAATTCACATCTCATACCCTCAAAGTTACCTTTCTTTAAATTCAGAACCCTTGTTTCTGAATTAACAATGTCACTCTCCATCCTAATGAAGAACTCAACCATATTATGGCCACTCTTGCCAAAGGGGCCACGCACAACAAGACTGCTAACTAACCCTTCCTCATTACTCAATACCCAGTCTAGAATAGCCTGCTCTCTCGTTGGTTCCTCTACATGTTGGCTTAGAAAACTATCCCGCATACATTTCAATAAATCCTCTTCCTCAGCACCCCTGCCAATTTGATTCACCCAATCTATATGTAGATTGAAGTCACCCATTATAACTGTTTTACCTTTGTTGCATGCATTTCTAATTTCATGTTTGATGCCATCCCCAACTCCACTACTACTGTTAGGTGGCCTGTACACAACTCCCACTAGCGTTTTCTGCCCCTTAGTGTTTCGCAGCTCTACCCATATCGATTCTACATCCTCCAAGCTAATGTCCTTCCTTTCTATTGCGTTAATCTCCTCCCTAACAAGCAACGCTACTCCACCTCATTTTCCTTTCCGTCTATCCCTCCTGAATATTGAATATCCCTGGATGTTCATCTCCCAGCCTTGGTCACCCTGGAGCCATGTCTCCGTGATCCCAACTATATCATATTCATTAATAACTATCTGCACATTCAACTCATCCACCTTATTACGAATGCTCCTTGCATTGAGACACAAAGCCTTCAGGCTTGTTTTTACAACACTTTTACCCCTTATACAATGATGTTGAAAAGTGGCCCTTTTTGATTTTTGCCCTGGATTTTTCTGCCTGCCACTTTTACTTTGCACCTTGCTACCTATTGCGTTCTACCCTCATTTTACATCCCTCTGTCTCTCTGCTCATGCTCCCATCCCCCTGCCACATTAGTTTAAATCCTCCCTGACAGCACTAGCAAACACTCCCCCAAGGACATTCGTTCTCTTCAAGCCCAGGTGCAGACCGTCCTGTTTGTACTGGTCCCATCTCCCCCAGAACTGGTTCCAATGCCCGAGAAATTTGAATCCCTCCCCCTTGCACCATTTTTCAAGCCATGTATTCATCTGCAATATCCTCCTATTTCTACTCTGACTAGCACGTGGCACTGGTAGGAGTCCAGAGATTATTACCTTTGAGGTCCTACTTTTAAGTTTATCTCCTAGCTCCCTAAATTCGCCTTGTAGGACCTCATCCCCTTTTGTACCTATATCGTTGGTGCCAATGTGCACCAGGACAGCTGGCTGTTCACCCTCTCCCTCCAGAATGCTCTGCAGCCGTTCAGTGATATCCCTGACCCTTGCACCAGGGAGGCAACATACCATCCTGGAGTCTCATTTGCGGCCGCAGAAACGCCTATCTATTCCCCTTACTATTGAATCCCCTATTACAATAGCCCTTCCACTTCTTTCTCCCCTCCTGTGCCGCAGAGCCACCAATGGTGCCGTGAACTTGGCTTCTGCTGCTTTCCCCTGATGAGCCATCGCCCCCAACAGTATCCAAAATGGTGTATCTGTTTAGGATGGAGATGACCGCAGGGGACTCCTGCACCACCTGCCTACTGCTATGCTGGCTAATGGCCACCCGTTCCCTTTCTGTCCGCTTAACCTGCGGTGTGACCAACTCACTGTATGTGCTATTCACGAGCTTCTCAACATCGTGGATGCTCCAGTAGAGGCATCATATTTTCTCCTCTACTTAAAGCACATCTATTTGATATTGAGCAGTACTAGTTCTGAAAGTTTACCATTGGTCTAATGTTAAGGAAGCTTATGATGAAGTACATTTTGTAAAGCATTTGGTCTGTATGAATCATACAGTAGTTTACCCAGATCAGTAGATCCTTTGTTTATATTGTATTCCTCATAAAAATGAAGTACTGTGGCATGTATTGTAGCTTAGTAAATGTCACTGTATCATTGTAGATATTATGTTGCCTGTATTACAAAAACATGGTGGTACACCACCCATATTGAGATGGCTATTATCTCAAAATAAATTTTGTGGAGTCCTCTCCATGGACTTAACTATTTGCATTATAAGAGGTAGACTACCTGCAAATTTATAATCTCATCTCAGTTCGCATGACATTTATATAAATAGCTTGAGCAATGTACTTCCATAGCTCTTTAGGAGAGCTCCACCTCCCCTCTCCCCTCTCCCCACTCACCATCAACAACACCACAGTCACATCTGTGGAGTCATTTAAGTTCCTTGGAACCATCATCTCCAGGGACCTTAAATAGGAGGCCACCATAGACTCCACAGTCAAAAAGGCTCAACAGAGGATGTATTTCCTGCAGCAGCTGAGAAAACACAATCTGCCACAGGCAATGATGGTCCAGTTTTATACTGCCATCATAGAGTCTGTCCTCACCTTCTCCATCATGGTCTGGTTTGGCTCAGCCACCAAGCATGACATCTGGAGCATGCAGTGCATCGTTCGAACAGCCGAGAAGGTTGTTGGCTGCAACCTTCACCCCATCGATGAATTGTTCACAGCAAGGACCAGGAAGCGAGCGGGTACGATCATCTCTGACCCCACTCACCTGGGCCCCAAACTCCTTGAAGCACTTCCCTCTGGAAGGAGACTCCAGACTGTAAAAGCCGCCACAGTCAGACATAAAAACAACCATACTCTACAACCAAAAGTCTGTAGCCTCCTTTTGCTCTGGTATTTAAATTAATTCTTCACATGTTAAAATTATAATGTTTTATTCTTAATTGTTTACTGTATATCAAGTTGTTACTTGCGAGCAAAGCACCAAGGCAGATTCCTTGTATGTATATATACTTGGCTAATAAAATGTATTCAATTCAAATCAATTCATAGCATAATACAAGCTAAAGAACTCAGTTCATAGCAGCTCCCAACTAACCATTATTTTTCATATTTAACCATCAGAATAACTAGTGTTACTTCTAACATGTCTGAGCAGAGTTGCTAATACGAAACATGATGTGACAAACTCTCAAATTACATTTGCTTGTAATATTAATGATCTGAGGATCCCACTATTAATTAAAACAACTAAGACTGTTCAAATGTTTCAAAGCAAACAATGAAGAAAACATGGAGCATCTCCATGGCTTCTCTCAAATCTCCAGTGAGATACTTTTGTGAAATCCAGTGACTGTTTAATGGGTAAAGATAGTTTATATGTAGACAAAATAGTATTGCCTGTGTTATACTTCAACTGATTTTTTTTTTTAAACTCTGGGGAAAACCGGGGAACATCCAAGCATTTACAGAAAGAATGTACAAAATCCATAGAGACAGCACCCATAGTCAGGATTGAATCCAATTCTCTGGCCCTGTTCGGCAGTAACTGTACCATTGCACCACTGTGCTACCCTAAAATGTGTTTTAGTTTTAGAGATACAGCATGGAAACAGGCCCTTCAGCCCACCGAGTCCATTCCGACCAGCGATCAGCCATACATTAGTTCTATTACAGGTGTATATCGGTGTACAGAGAGCATATTGATTGGTTGCATCACGGCCAGGTTTGGCAACTTGAATGCCAAGGACTGATGAAGACTGAAAAAAGTTGTGAACACTGCCCAGTCCATCATAAGTTCTGACCTCCCCACCATCGAAGGGATTTACCGGAGTCGCTGCCTCAAAAAGACAGCCACTATCATCCTAGGCACATATTCATTTCACCCCTGTCATCGGGAACAAGGTACAGGAGCCTGAAAACTATAAAGTCCAGGTTGAGGTATATATATATATATATATATATATGTACTTGTGTATAGATACACACACTGAACTTTTTTTTTCTCGTTTATTATATTGTTCTTTACAGATGTTTGCATATTCTGTTGTGCTGCTGCAAGTGAGAATTTCATTGTTCTATCTAGGACATATGACAGGAAAACACTCTTGTTTCTGTTCTACACACTACAGATGCCAATGAACCTATAAATCTGCTGTGAAACAAATTGGTGATAAATTCAGCTCGATGTTTAGTAGATATGCTTACCAGCACTTTGTTGTCCACAGAATAATCTCTGCGAATCAGTTTATCGAGACAAAAAAATCTGTAGATGCTGGAATCTTAAGCCAAACACAAACTGCTGGAGACAATCTTGAGTAGTAGACATTGGGTTATCTACGAACTTTGATGAATGTTACTGTCGGACAATAACCTAGTCAAAAGGTTAAAATAGTACTAGAGCAATGAAGGTAAAGCGTCTGATCGACAACTGAAATTCATTAATAAGAACGTAATGAATATTTGGAGAACATGGGTCTGGTGCAAAATGCAATTACAACTTGCTCCTACCCTACATAATAAACAAATATTTGAATAGATTGTGGACCTGTCTGAAGTTCAGATGATTATCAGATATTATTGAGTAAGGGGATATGGGAAGGCGGTAATCTTGTAGAAAAGAAGCTTTGACCTCTCAGTTACTGTTTGCTGTGATTATGTTATATTCGTGCTCCTGTTGCCTGAGCCAGATACACACTCCTTTCTCCCTCTGCGCAATGACTTTTTCACTGTTTAGATAAAGGAAAGACAACATAAGGTACATTACCAGAAATCCACTTCCCTCACACGCATGTTTACACATTTATGCACAGGCCATATTTATAAAATATGCTTAATAAAATTCATATTTCAAAAGTCAGGCAAAAGTAGGCTGTGTTACTTGAAATTTATTTGACGAGCTGCCACTGAACAAAGAAATTTAACATTTAGTTTAGTTGATTGTCATGTGTACCATGGCGCAGTGAAAAGCTTTTTGTTGCATGCTATCAAGTTAGCGGAAAGACCGTACATGATTACAAGCGAGCCATCCAGAATATACAGGTACAGGATAAAGGGAACAATGTTTAGTGCGAGATAATGTCCAGTGAATTCCGATTATAGATAGTCAAGTGTCTCCAATTAGGTAGATGGTAGATCAGGACTGCTCTCTAGTTGTTGATAGGTGGTTCAGTTGCCTGATGACAGCTGGGTAGAAACTGTCCCTAAATCTGTAGATGTGCGTTTTCACACTTCTGTACTTCTTGCCTGATGGAAGAGGTGAGAAGAGGGAGTGACCGGGGTGAGACTCGTCTTTGATTATAGTGGTGGCCTAAAGTGCTTGAAGCAAACAAAGATTAACCCATGAGGTGGATGACAAGGTTTATTGGAGTTGACAATGATAAAGATGGTCAATATATGTTGACGAGTCCAGATGAAAACGCCCATAAACATAGGATAAATATAGGATAGATTACTAAAACATTCAAGAGGAATTTAAAGAGTTGGATGCATGTGAAACACACTAATGAATGGAATAACTAGAGTGGACAGCACTGATATCGGGGTTTGAACCCAATTTGAAAATAAAGTATCAACAGAGATATCATTGCACTATCAGAAGAATGAATGTGTAGAGCAGGAGCATCAATGTTTGGCATTTTTTGCCATTGATTTGTTGTATGTAATTGTTAATGAATCTGATGTTTTCTAGTAAATTTCATGCAGCAAAACTTGCATCATCTACACATCCTTTATGCAACAAATGTCCTCAAGCCTTAGTTGGTGGGATGGACACAAAGTGATAGAGTAACTCAGCGGGTCAGGCAGCGTCTCTGGACAAAAAGGACGAGGCATGTTTTGGGTCGGGACTTCTGCAGATTCCCTTGATTGATTGATTGATTGATACTTTATTATCACAAATGACATGTCACAGTGAAATTATTTGTTTTGCTACCATACCCAAAGTATGTAAAGAGTTGCCATGTATAGAGTGCCGACAAAGTTACAATAGTCCCTCGTTGTTCTTGCGACGACAAATAAGCAAAGCCATGGAGGTTTGGAGATGGATTTCCAGAGATTGGGACCATGATATATGAAGACAGCAGGAAGACAAAACCATAATGGGGATGTGCAGGAGGAAGTGAAGTTTCCAACAGTCTTAAAAATGGACAGCTAGATGAAGGTACAGATTTGGGGAATGATGAGATTTAGTTCAGTTTTAGTTTAGAGATACAGCGCGGAAACAGGCCCTTTGGCCCACCGAGACCACGCCGATCAGCAATCCCCCCACATTAACACTATCCTACACACACTCAGGATCGAACCCCGGTCTCTGGCGCTGCAAGCGCTGTCAAGCAGCAACTGATGTGCCACCGTGGCCGCCCTCATGAACCTGAAGATGTTTGAAGACCAGAATGGAGATTTTTAAGTTGGGCTGTTGCTGGCTGGGTGCCATGATCAATGGTCAAGCATAAGGGAATAAAAGGTGTGGATAGCGCATGAGAGGCAGAGATTGGAATGAACAAGTTTATACATGTTTTAGGAGGGAGGACAGACCGAAAATCATGAAAAACGAATTCTGAGGCAACACAGACAAGAATTGTGGTTTCAGCAGACACACAATTGGGACCAGGTGTCATTACTGCTATAAATATTGGCATACTTGGCAATGGAATCGATATACATTGTAGAGTTGAAGCCTTCCAGACATACACTGAAACATACAACTCATTGTTGCAATTATTATTAATGTTTGTGATTACTCATCCTTTCTGGTACTGAAAGAAAACTGATGGATTAATGAAACCCAAATGAAAACAAAGCAAATTGTAAGGGCCCTTTGGCCAATTTTCACAATTACAGGTGATGAACTGAAATTACAAAAGCACAGCTTTTGTTTCGTGACTAACCTTTTGCAGTGACTAATTCAAATAAAAGATATATATCATTGCCCCATCCACTAAAGTAACTCAAGGTGGTTGCAGTTATGTTTTTTTGCTGAAGCTCGAACACAAATGCTAACTTTAACATATGTAGTGAATGATGCATTGAATAATGCATGAACAAGATATGCATATCACATAGAACATAGAAAACAGTGTATAACGGTACAGCTCAAGAGCAGGTCCTTCAGCTCACAATGTCTGTGCCGAACATGTTGCCAAGACCAACCCTTATCAGCCTGCACATAATCCATATCCCTCCATTCCCTGCATATCCATCGACCTATCCAAAATTATCAAATGCCCCTATCATATCCTCCTCAACTACCGCAGCACGTTCCAGGCACTCACCAGCCTCTGTGTAAAAAGGCTTACTCCTCTCACCTTAAAGCTATCACCTTAATGGCAATCATCTTCATCACCTTCTTAAAAAAACTCGATCAAGTTAGTAAGACAAAGGCCTGCTGACTGTCCCTAATTAATCCATTCTCTTCTGAATGAGAGTAACTGTTCTGAAGAATCATCTCCTTTATCCTTGAATGCTTCTGACTTCTCCCTGGTTACTCTTTTGTTTCTAATGGAGGTGTAAAAAATTTGAGATTTTGCATAATCTGACTCACCCAACCCATTTGATGGCGTCTTTTGGCCTTTCTAATTGTCTACTTGAGTTTTTTCCACCTTTCAATACATTCCTCCAAGCCCATGTCTGATTCCATCCTTTTAAACCCTGCATGTGCTTCTGTTTTCTTTATAACCAAATTTACAACCTCTTTTGTCATCCAAGGTACTGTTCCTTTGCCATCTTTATGCATCCTCCTCAGCGAAACATGCCAGTTTTGGATTTCAATGCACTGGCCCTTGAATGACTCCCACATATGAGATGAGGACTTACCCAATAACAACCGCTCGCAGTGTACCCTCCCGAGCTCCTGCCTAATGATGTTGTAGTTTGCCTTGCTCCATCTTCCCACAAGCTCCTGCCTTTTCCCAAAACAAACTTAAAGTTTATGGAGTTATTATGATCACTATCCTCAAAATCCACTGGAAAAAGCACAACCCTCACCTGTACAACCAGTCACCTAGACAGGCTCATTTGCCAAAATATCAATCCCTGCCCTCTGCACCAATTCCTTATCAGCCTGCCTTCCTATTGCTACCCTCACGAACAAGTAGCACTGGGAGTAATCTGGAGATTACTACCCTTGGGGTGCTGTGTTTTAATCTTCGGCCTAACTCCCGATGTTCACACAGGACCACGTCCCTTTTCCTACCTATGCCATTTGTGCCATTGTGCACAACAGCTTCTGGCTACTCACCCACCCCCTTCAGAATGTTCCGTAGTCGCTCGGAGACATCCTGGACTCATGTACAGAGCTCACTATGTGCTCTAACTGGCAGATTTGTTCACCTGCCTCTCTGGGCACGAAGGTTGAAGATGGCCCGGCAAGGAGAAGGACAACGGTTCATGGGGTGACCGGATTGAGGAGGCAGCTGTAACAGGCCTTGATGCCCAGCTGCAGCTGGGGCTGTGAAATGGCGCCCAAATCTGGCGGCTCTTGCATACAGACGCTTTGGGCTGTTTCTATGTATTATGTACATTGTACTTCTGTGTGGCAATAATCTTCTGATTTCCATTGAATCATAGATGCATTCAAACTTTAGCCTAAATAGTGTGCCTCGTGTGTGATCAGTTACTTCTGGAGCAGAAAAGGTGTGACCAAACGAAACATAAATGGGAAAGAAGCATCTTCCTATGCTGTTATGTTTATGTATGACTATTTGACTCAACTGAATTGCAAAACACTGCTTGGTGCTGACTTTTGTCTTCGAGGATAAAATTGCTCGACGTTCCAGCAATTCATTTTTTTCATAAACATCTGATGGGCAAGCTGCAAGTCTATTTAACTCTCTAACTAAATCAACTCATCAATAAATGCAGGGGAAAAGAAAAATGCTGAAAAACCTACATGGAGAGAGGAGAACATGATCTGAAATAATAAAATGATTGATTTTTTGATGTTTCCACTGAAGTCTAATCAAATGATTTGAGGAATAAGGGAATAATGAATGACAGGCAACATTTTTGGTAGTTAAAATGAAGGTCAAGATGGGATAGAGTAATTCATTCATAAACCTTTTCTCACATTCCAGGCAACCATCATAAAAATAATAACTTAACATGCCAGCAATATTCAGATGAATTTATTCTATGCCGTAGCACCCTCTGTTGGCGGAGATTCCAAAAATTATTTTGCTGATACCATATTTTTCCAGGTTAGCCAAGCGTTATTAGTGAACAGGTGCTACAATATACGTGGTCTACATTAGCAGCTTCGTTTCTTGGTTATAGAGATACAGTTTGAAAACAGACCCTTCGGCTCACTGCTTCAGTGCTGACCAGCGATCACCTGTACACTAGTTATATCCTACACACTAGGGACAATTTACAGAAGTCAATTGACATACAAACCTGCCATCTTTGACATGTGGGAGGAAACAGGAGCATCCAGAGAAAACCCACGCAGTCACAGGGGGATCGTACAAATTCCAGACAGACAGCAGCCATTGCCCGGATCGAACCCGGCTCTCTGAGCTGTGAGGCGGCAACTCTACCGCTGTGCCACTGTGTCGATTGTTAAGACTGTCTCTGGGCAGAACTGCAGCAGTGTTATCCAAAAGTATTGCATGCTAGAAATAGCTACATTGAAGCAGTGACCTGATTACATCAAAAATGGTAAACAATGCAAGAATAAATGTGTTTATTTTTACTCATTTCCTCTGTAAGAAACTAATATACACAGCCAGAGTGCTGATTAACAATACCATGTGAAATTTAAGACCTATTCCTTAACATCGGAATACAGTCCACGATTTCATCAGCTGAAAAGATGAAGTACGAGGGGAAGCTATCTAGGAATATAAAGAAGGACAGTAAAAGGTTCTTTAGATATGTTAAGGGAAAAAGAATAGCAAAGTCAAATGTGGGTCCCTTGAAGGCAGACACGGGTGAAATTATTATGGGTAATAAGGAAATGGCTGATGAATTGAACAGGTACTTCGGATCTGTCTTCACTAAGGAAGACACAAACAATCTCCCAGATGTACTGGAGGATAGAGGATCTAAGGGGGTAGAGGAACTGAAGGGAATTTTCATTAGGCAAGAAATAGTATTAGGTCGGCTAATGGGATTGAAGGATGATAAATCCCCTGGGCTGGATGGTCTGCATCCCAGGGTCCTCAGGGAGGTGGCTCTAGAAATAGTGGACGCATTGGTGATCATTTTCCAACGTTCAATAGATTCAGGATCAGTTCCTGTGGATTGGAGGATAGCTAATGTTATCCCACTTTTAAAGAAAGGAGCGAGAGAGAAAACGGGGAATTACAAACCAGTTAGATTGAAAGATGCTGGAGTCAATTATTAAAGAAGTAATAATGGTGCATTTGGATAGCAGTAAAAGGATTAGTCCAAGTCAACATGGATTTATGAAAGGGAAATCATGCTTGACTAATCTTCTGGAATTTCTTGAGGATGTGACAAGTAAAATGGATGAAGGGGAACCAGTGGATGTAGTGTATCTGGAATTTCAGAAATCCTTTGATAAGGTCCGGCACAGGAGACTGGTGACTAAAATTAGAGCACATGGTATTGGGGGTAGGGCGTTGACATGGATAGAAAATTGGTTGGCAGACAGGAAGCAAAGAGTAGGAGTGAACAGGTCCTTTTCAGAATGGCAGGCAGTGGCAAGTGGAGTGCAAGTAAGGCTCGGTGTTGGGGCCGCAACTGTTTACCATATATATTAATGATTTGGAAGAAGGAATTAGGAGCAAGACAAGCAAGTTGATGGGTGACAGTATAAACTGTGAAGAGGATGTTAGGAAGTTGCAGGGTGACCTGGACAGTTTGAGTGGGCAGATGCGTGGCAGATGCAGGATAATATAGATAAATAAGAGGTTATCCACTTTGGCGACAAAAACAAGGGGGCAAATTATCATCTCAATGGGGTTAGGTTAGGTAAGGAGGAGGTGCAGCGAGACCTGGGTGTCCTTGTACATCGGTCACTGAAGGTTGCCATTCAGGTACAACAAACAGTGAAGAAAGCTAATGGAATGTTGGCCTTCATAACAAGAGGATTTCAGTATAGGTTCTTCTGCAGTTGTATAAGGCTCTGGTAAGACCACTTCTGGAGTATTGTGTACAGTTTTGGTCTCCTAATTTGAGGAAGGACATCCTTGTGATGGAGGGAGTGCAGCGTAGGTTCACGAGATTAATCCCCGGGATGGCGGGACCATCATGTGAGGAAAGATTGAAAAGATTAGGCTTGTATTCACTGGAGTTTAGAAGGATGAGGGGGATCTTATAGAAACATATACAATTATAAAAGGACTGGACAAGCTATATGCAGGAAAAATGTTCCCAATGTTGGGCGAGTCCAGAACCAGGGGCCACAGTCTTAGAATAAAGGGGAGGCCATTTAAGACTGAGGCGAGAAAAAGCTTTTTCACCAGGAGAGTCGTGAATTTGTGGAATTCCCTGCCACAGAGGGTAGTGGAGGCCAAATCACTGGATGGATTTAAGAGAGAGTTAGATAGAGCTCTAGGGGCTAGTGGAATCAAGGGATATGGGGAGAAGGCAGGCACGGGTTATTGATTGGCGACGATCAGCCATGATCCTAATGAATGGTGGTGCTAGCTTGAAGGGCCGAATGGCCTCCCCCTGCACCTATTTTCTATGTTTGTATGTTTCTCTGATATTTGTAACTTGTTATCTGAAAGAACAAGACTGAATCAGTTAAGATGAGGCGAAAATCATTGCTGGGCAGGTTTTAGTGTACATCTTTGTTGGCAAATTGATTGGTGCACATTTGCCTTGATGATTTCCACATACATAAAACCAAAAGAATTACTAGTCATCCAAATGAATGTTGTGTGATTGAACATTTTTATTATCTTCGATGTGTTATTGTACAATTGCAAATGAACTAAAATGACTTGAAGGTAGACACAAAATGATGGAGTAACTCAGCGGGACAGGCAGCATCTCTAGAGAGAAGGAATGGGTCGACGTTTTGGGTCGAGACCCTTCTTCAGACTGGTCATTTCAAACTAAAATGACTTAGGTGGTTTAAAGGAGCAAAATGCTGTATTTTCTCAAAGAATGCATATGTGCTTCATTGGTAACAGAATAATTATTTTGGATGGATAAGTCCTCCCTTGATTTTGCCCAACATGAAAAGGTTTGTAAACCAGTATCTGCAGTTCCTTGTTCTAGCAGGTGTAAAAAGAGCTGAGCACACTCCACCCAGGTAAAGCCATTGGTCCAGATGATGTCAGCCCTAGGGTACTCAAGGTGTCTGCCAGCCAGTTGCGTGAGTACTCCAGCATATCTTCAACCTGAGCCTAGAAGACATCCTGCCTGGTTCCTGTACCAAAGACGATGTGCCCCAGCTCTTCTATTGACTACAGACCAGTGGCGTTGACTTCACACATTATGAAGTTCCTGGAAAGGCTGGTGATCACTCACCTGCGACCCTGTTTAAACCCACCTGGCCCCCTGTAGACTGCTTACCAAACAAAGATGGGATGCAGGATGTCATCATCCACCTGCTCCATTGGTCCTATGCTCACCTGAATAAGCCAGGAAGCACTGTGACTCATGTTGGGCTTGGAGAGGAGAATGCTCCTCAAACTTGGTCTTCTTGGTCTTGGAGGGGAGGATGCACCTCAAACTGCGGAGCGTCTTGGAGAGTGCAGCTCACCAATACAGCAATACAATGGAATTCTCTGCCTCTGGTGAAGGCAGGTTCTCTGGATGCTTTCAAGAGTGAGCTAGATAGGGATCTTAAAAATAGCGGAATCAGGGGATATGGGGAGAAGGCAGGAACGGGGTACTGATTGGGGATGATCAGCCATGATCACATTGAATGGTGGTGCTGGTTCAAAAGGCCAAATGGCCTACTCCTGCACCTATTGTCTATTGTCTATTACCCCCTCTATGGCACACTGGTCAACCTGAGGAGCTCTTTCAGCAAAAGACCAAGATGCAGCACAGAACGCCACAGGAGATCCTTTTTCCCTGTGGCTATCAAACTGTATAACTCCTCTCCCTTCTGTTGTGGAGTAGACTGACTCCCCTCCCCCCCTCTCCCCCTCCCCAATCTTTGCACATCCCCAATCCTGGACTTTCCACTCGTCATTTTAACTTCATGTTTCGTGTATCTTGTTGTGTTTTATGAGTGCTGGCAAACAAATTTCCCACCTGGGATAAATAGCGTTCTATCGCATCGTATTGTACATGTAAAAGAGTGCAACCAGTGAGGTAGGTTTTTCTCATTGACTCTCGACATTCTTGACACCAGTGATACCTCCAAACCCATTGGACAAAGGCTTTCGCAGCTGGGATTTGAAAGAAAAACTATTAACATTGAACCCATCTGGAAATTAGCTTTCATATTTTTTCAAATTAGGATGCAGCACAGTGGCACAGCTGGTAAAGCTACTGCCTGACAACTCCAGAGTCACTGGTTTGACCTCGAGCTCAGGTGCTGTCTGTGTTGAATTTGCAAGTTCTCCAGGGAACACATGTTTCCCCCCACATCCCAAAGACATGCAGATTCTTAGGTTAATTGGCCTTTGTAAATCAACCCTGGTGATCGATGGGCGGTGTGGACTCGGTGGGCAGAAGGGCTTGTTTCCACACCGTATCTTTCAATCAATCATTCAATAATTAAGGCATATAAAACAATTCCAAACATTAAAGAAGATATTGTTTTAAACCTGATCTTCACCTTTGATTCACAGTTCACATTGAAATCTAATCTCTGATCAATTCTGTCCCAGACTCTGATCCCACTCTACTTCAGTGACCCCTCTTTAATTCCATAATGGGAACCCTTTTAAACAGCAATTGTCTTTGTTTTCTTATTGGGTCTTGGACTGTGAGCATCACTCGGATCTATTGCCCATCCCAGATTACCTTGATTGAACCTGTGCCAGACTCAGGGCAGGATCTAGAAGGTAATTTCCCCAACATATTGTGGGGAATTTCTGTCAAGTCAAGATTGTTGTTAGGCTTCTTGGAACTTCTAGTGATGGATTCCAATGCCAGAGCTTGTTTACAGATGTGATGCCACCTCTTGTTCACTTAGTCCTAGACTTCAATCCTGAAAAGTGCTTGCACTCGTCCAAAAGGTTTGACAGCAGAACCACACAAGAGAATCAGAATCAGAATGCCTTTTATTGTCACTATACACGTGTACAGTGAGATTAAAAACTGCTCCTACTCAGTGCGAAAACAAGACAAAAAGGGGGGGGGGGGGGGATAAGGTGCACAGTTTCTGCAGCACTATATACGTATCTATAAAAAGACAATGGATAATAGAATGGATAATAGGATTCCTATATCCAGTATGGGTTACAGTTACAGTACAAATTACAGTAGGTGGATAGATGAAAGTCCGGGGGTGAAGTCAATGCATGTGTGAGTTCAGGGAGATGATGGATTTTGGGAAGAAACTGTTCTTGAGTCTATTTGTCCTTGTGCTGATGCACCTATAGCGCCTCCCTGAGGGTAGCAGGTTGAACAGGCCAAATGCAGGATGGGAGCTGTCCTTGATAATGTTCTTCGCCCTGCTGAGGCAGCGGGAGGTGTAAATGTCCATCAGAGAGGGGAGAGGGCAGCCGATGATCTTCTGTGCTGCCCTGACTACCCTCTGAAGCCTCTCCCTGTCCACCATGGTGCAGCTGCCGTACCATGCTGTAATGCAGTATGTCAACAGGCTCTCAATGGACGAGCGGTAGAAGGTCAGCAGCAGGTTGGAGTCCAGGTTGTGCTTCCTGAGGACCCTCAGGAAGTGCAGCCGCTGCTGAGCCTTCTTGATGACCGCTGTGATGTTGTCTGTCCAGGAGATGTCAGCGGAGATGAGGACGCCGAGAAACCGGAAGGTGTGGACCCTCTCCACACACTCGCCGTTGATGTATAAGGGGGCTAAGTCGGTGCTGTGCTTCCTGAAGTCGACAATGAGCTCTTTGGTTTTCTTGGTGTTCAGAGCCAGGTTGTTTTCTGAGCACCAGGCTGTCAACTTCAGGACTTCCTCTCTGTAGGCTGCCTCATCTCCCCTTGAGATGAGTCCGACTACTGTAGTGTCGTCAGCAAATTTGACGATTCGGTTGTTGTTGTGGGCCGGACTACAGTCGTGGGTGTAGAGACAGTATAGGAGGGGGCTTAGCACACAGCCCTGTGGGGAGCCGGTACTCAACATGCGAGTGGAGGAGAGGTGGGGGCCGAGTCTCACAGTCTGGGGCCGGTTGGTGAGGAAGTCCTTTATCCAGGCACATGTGAGAGTAGGGAGGCCGAGAGTGACCAGTTTGTCAATGAGAATGTCCGGAATGATAGTGTTGAAAGCTGAGCTGTAATCCACAAAGAGCATCCGAACGTAGCTCTGCCCCTGCTCCAGGTGGCTCAGCACCGAGTGGAGAGCTACGGTGATGGCGTCTTCTGTGGACCTGTTTGGGCGATAGGCGAACTGGTGGTGGTCGAAGTCTGGAGGGAGATAGTCCTTGATGTGCTGGAGGACCAATCTCTCGAAGCACTTCATGATTACCGGAGTGAGGGCCACGGGACGGTAATCGTTTAGGCTGGTGATGGGAGACTTCTTCGGCACTGGGACGATTGTGGCTGATTTTAGGCAGGATGGGATAACTGCCTGGTCCAGGGAGAGATTGAAGATTCTGGTGAAGATGACGGTGAGCTGGTGGGCACACGCTTTGAGCACCTTACCAGGTACTCCATCTGGACCGGCAGCCTTCTTGGGGTTCACTGCCAGGAGCACCCGTCTGACATCGTGCTCCCTTACAGTGAGTGGAGTAGTGCAGGAGCCAGGTAAGGGTGGGAGCAGGGCTGTAGCACATGAGTGCTGCTGTTGTGATGTATGCACAAATAGGTCCTTTGCACAAATTATTTGGGTTCTAATATAGATCCACTGCACAATTGATTTGGACTTCAGTATAGGTCCATTGCCAAAATGCAAACCCCCAATTATAAATTCTATTCTGCAGAAAACTTCTCACAAATGTTGGTGGATTCAGGATGAGCACTTTAATAGGATTGATACTTGATGGCTGGCATGCAGATATAGGGCTTTACCTTGGCACATTCTGCCATAATTTCGTCAGACTCTTGTTGATGTTCAAAGCATAAACTTAGCATCACCAGCTAAAGGTAGGCTGTCATATTGTTTGGTGAGAGAGGGTACCACATTCTGGGTCATAATCACACAAATCCAATTTAATCAGTTACGGTGCACTACTTAAAAAGAGATGAGACTTAAATCCACCACAATGATGAAACTTCCAGATAGAACATTCAATAATAAAATAACCCAAAATATAATTCTTTGGTCTGAAGAAGCCTCTCGACCCGAAAAGTCACCAATTCCTTCCCTCTAGACCTTATGTGGACATTTAAATTCCAAAAGATGTTCAGTGCCATGAAAGAATCATGGAAATAAAAAGTCAAGTCAAACAAGTCAAACAAACTTTATTGTCATTTAGAAATACATCGATATATGCAATTCCAAACAAAATTCCGTTGCATTTGGCTCCCTGTGCAACACGATAATTAACAGAAGGGTAAAATGGGAAAAAATGGATAAAAGGATAAAGGGATAAAATAGATAATGGTGGCAGCCCATTACATGGCATTCAGGAGTCTGATGGCTCATGGGAAGAAGCTGTTGCAGAACCTTGATGTTCTGCTCCTTATGCTACGATATCTTTTGCCCGAGGGCAACAGAGTGAACAGTCCGTGATGGAGTTGTCTGGGTCTTTTATAATACTGCTGGCCTTAGACATGCAACGTTTGGTCGCAATATCCCCGATTGAGGGGAGAGAAGTCCCGATGATTTTTTCCGCTGTCCTCACCGCTCTCTGCACGGACTTCCAGTCGGAGGTTTTACTGTCCCCAAACCAGACAGAGATACAGCTGGACAAGTGGATAAACAAGTGGATAAACCATTCAAAATAAGCACAGTGGGGGTGGAACAACAAACATTGACGTGAATTAAATTTCCACAAATTATTGGTTATGCTGCATCTGGAGTTCTTTCTGAACCCTGTCACAAAACAGATTTATACACGTTGAGAATATAATGGTGGTTTGATATTATTTCGTTTTCAGCAGACACATGGCTATTTGACTGGAGAAGACAACGTGGGAGGAAGATTTAACATGGAAAAAATAAAATAAAAAGGGACAAGATAAAATGAACAGCAGGGGACTCATTCCTCTGAAATGTCCACAAATAATTCATCCTTCTTTGCTGTGTTAAATGGAAATTCCGTGCGGCGATTTTACTCGATCTGTAGGAAGAAACTAGATGCTAGTTTTTTACCAAAGATAAACACAAAATGCTGGAGTAATTCAACGGGTACTGGAGAAAAAGATTAGGTGACATTTTGGGTCGGGACTCTCCTACAGACTGAAAGATAGAGATGGTAGGAGGGTGGGTAGGGGGCAACCGGAGGCATTGAATTTGACTCAACTGGCTGACTCATAGAAGATCAAGAAATGAGTGAAAACCCAGTTTTGTTACTGTTAAGTAGTAGAAACAAGAAACTGCAGATACTGATTTACAAAAAAACCCTCAGTGCTGGAATAATGCAGCAGGTCAGGCAGCATCCCTGGAGAACATGGATAGGTGGCGTTTCGGGCCGGGGCTCATCTTCAGATTGATTATTATTATTCAGATGCTTTCCAACAGTGGTAAAATTTTAACTGCACTGTTCCTGATGAACTGGCCACAGATAGCAGAGCTACTGAACCATAGCTGTGCTGATGACAGGAGAATGAGTTGGCAGTCCGAAAATCACTTCCCACCACCCACCACATAAATAACAGCCACAGAGCTGATGGATCGAACCCAGGTCTCTGGTGTTCTGAGACAGCAGCTCTGCCAGCTGCTCTATTGTGCCGGTGAGCACATCTCTGCAAACCTGAACAAACTCTGACGTTCATTTGTTTATTTCTGGCATCTTATGAAATCCTTTAAATCCAGATAAATTCCATCAACTACATTACCTCTGTCTGCTTGGTTCAACACATCCTTTCAAAAGATACATAAGAATGGACAAACAAGACCTTATTCATAGTGCCGTGAATTGTGACTGCAAACAATTTGTAGTGGAATCGAGAACTAGAGGACATGGGTTTAAGGTGAGGGGGGGAAGTTTTAATAGGAACCTGAGGGGTAATTTTTTCACACAGATGATGGAGGGTGTATGGAATGAGCTGTCGGGGGAGGTAGTTGAGGCAGGTACTATTGCAACGTGTAGCAAACTTTTAGACGTACCTGGATCGGACAGGTTTAAGGGATAGGTGGGACTAGTGTAGACGTGTTGGCCGGTGTGGGCAGGTTGGGCCGAAGGGCCTGTTTACACACGGTAAGACTCTATGACTATAATTTGCTGACTATGATTTTTAGCTTTATGTCATTCTTGGAAGCTCAATTGCAAGACTTTGCTATTTTAAATTCGAGCTGAGCATTTCAGGTTCCCAAATGTTTTAAAAAATTTCTTCTTGGAAAAAAGCTTTTTAAATATGCGTAATAATCAATGCAATGGAGGATGGAAAGATAGTTAAAGTCAAAATTAAGTGAGATTGCAATACCTAAGGAAATACAGATCAATGTTATAATGGTTACAATGGTCTGAGGAAGGGTCTCGGCCCAAAACATCACACATTCCTTCTCTCCAGAGATGCTGCCTGTTCTGCTGAGTTACTCCAGAATTTGTGTCTACCTAATGTTATAATGGTTGACATGTATTTCCTTGGATATTATAATCTCTCTAAATTATAACTTTAGCTTTCCTTCCATCCTCCATTGCATTACACATTTTAAAATAAATTATTAAATAAATACAAACCAAATCTACCGGCTTCAGAGTTTTCTGCAACAGAAATTGTTGTTTTTGGAACATTCTGTGTAGAAGTCGACTGCAGTGTTGGCAATAATAGCTACAATTTAGAAGTACATGGACTAAAGAGTACTCTGGGATGACCTGGGGCTGTGAAAGGTGTTAAAGCAATGCAACTCTTTTATCATTTATTTAATAGTGCAATCCAAGCGTTCAGATCAAGGTTACTAAGTACAAAGCAAACCTACATCTCATAATGTCAGAGATTGTCTTAACACGGAGCAACTTGGGAAAGAGTTTTTAACCTCAGAATACACTTCGACAGATCCCAGGTTTGGCTACGCCCCTGTGCCACATTCAGTCAGGCAAAGCCAACCTTGTGTGATAGGTCTCTATTATGGAACTACCAGTATTAGGAATTTAAATATTTTGAAGATTATTAAAAAGAACAAGAAAACAAAGTGATACTCAGCCTAGATAATTTATCGGCCATGAAAAAAATACAATCTTTCCATTATGTTGACTAGTCTCCTATATTTACACTTTTAATTTTTTCTTTATCTTAATGTTGCACTTTTTTTTTAAGTGGTAATAATTGCACAATAAACACTGTAAGATTTTTTTTGTAGGAAGAAATTGCAGATGCTGGTTTATACCAAAGAGAGACACAAAATGCTGGACTAACTCAGAGGGTCAGGTAGCACCTCTGGAGGAAAGGAAATGTTGACGTTTCAGATCCGAAACATCACGTATTCCTTTTCTCCAGAGATGCTGCCCAACCTTCTGAGTTACTCCAGCATTTTGTGTGTATCTGCTCCAGAGATGCTGCCTGACCCTGTGAGTTAGTCCATTTTGTGTGTATGGGATAGTTTGTTGCGTCTGCAGCTGAATTGCTGGAGGACAACTTTGATTTCAATATACTTTCAGCAGTGAAGAACAAATCATACAAATTAGCACAGTGCCTGCAAGCAAGAACATGTATGTTGTTATGTTTACCAGAGGTGAAGATCAAAAACAACTGTCCTTTTGTCTTTCACAAACATTTGTAATAAAGAGTACAAAATCTGTAAAATTGCTGAAAGACCAGTTTCCCAAATGTTTCTTGCATATTTCAGCTTTGACAGCTGTTAGCCATTTAGGTTCTGTGTTCCCTGCGGTATTCCCTGAGGGTTTTGGATGTTCTGGGTATTGCAAAGTTCAAACATAAAAAACTACTATAAATCAACTTCCCTATTTAAATGTCCAGTCACGGCACAATTGGCATGGTGATTTCTTTTTGTAGCCAAGTAATAAGCTGCTTAAAAAACATTAAGATGCAATCATAGTGTTTAAAGTAAAAACTGCAGAATCAATTTTTATTTACATTAATCAGAATCATGTAGCACATTTAAAGGATGGCTATGTTAAATTGGACATAAAAGGATCATTAAAACATTTTTTTTCAGTTAAGATTCAGTGATAAGCCTGGAGTGTACAAAAGCTGACCAGAAAGAACAGTTTGTAGCACATGGATTAGTCGATAAAACAGCTCGTCCTTTCAAAGTGGAATTTCTTGGAAGGGAAGAGTATTAAACAAAAACCCTTTCTGTGTAACGATTATGACCTCTGTGTAACATTTATGAACAATTATGCCAATGTTATTAATATTAGTTTTTTGTTTAATATTAATATTATGTAATATGAATCATATTAAGGTCATAAGGTCATAAGGAATAGGAGTAGAATTATGCCATTCTGCCCATCAAGTCTACTCCGCCATTCAATCACGGCTGATCTAGCTCTTCCTCCTAACCCCATTCTCCTGCATTCTCCCCATTACCTCTTAAACCTGTGCTAATCAAGAATCTATCTCTCTCTGCCTTAAAAAAATCTGCTGAATGGCTTCCACAGCCCTCTGTGGCAAAGAATTGCACAGACTCACCACTCTCTGACTAAAGCAATTTCTCCTCATTTCCTTTCTAAAAGACCATCCTTCAATTCTGTAATCAGTTAATACTGATTTAATTGATACAAGATGCATATAGAATGTTGGAAGATATGAAAGTACAAATGCAATTTCTTGATCAAAGTGATCTATTCTCCAGTATTGAATATTGATTAAAGGATACTGATATCAATAAGCAAAGGAGGACCTTTGGATTAAAAAGATGAAAGTTGTCTTGGTTATAAAAAATGCACACTTTGGTCAGGAACGAGAGGCATTCTGTGCTAAGTTTTTCGACTGCAATTATCAAAATAGATTCACATTGCCAAAACACACTGTGGGCATATTACTGCAAATGTCATAAATTTCCTATAGCATCTGTAAAAGGTGATCTCAATTCAGGATTCATTTCATTCACATTTGAATTATTTTATTCCAAATGAGTTTTCCTCTTCTGAGGGGATTTTCTGAATCTCACAGTTAAAAGACCTCTGGCCAATCCAAGTATTCCAGTTATGAGCATGGTTGGGATTTTTGAGCCCAATGTGTTCTAAGTTGGAAAGTCGAAGAAAATATAACCTATTCTAAATTGCTCAAGACATTCACCAGACAAATCCTGTGTGTAAATGTCTTTGGAATTGTTCTCCAATTTTACCAAAGTATTACTTCTGGGTGATGAGTTTGGGTGATAGCAACATTATGTTGAATATCAGTAAAATAATAGGTGAATAAGTTGTAAGTATGATTTCAAACTTTAACATGGCTGTTTGTGAATTGAATTTGGTTAATTAAATAAATCGGTAATGATAATGTATTGTGAATCATGGTGTCTGTGAAGCTATTATGTTGCAGTAAAAAACAATTGGTTTCCTAATGACATCAAAGGATATAACTTGGCCTCGATATCATGGGTTGCATGTGACTCAAGATCGACTGTCGTAATGGCTGATCTTTACATGTCCCCTGAGCAGGTCACTGAGGCCATTCTCTATCTCCTCCTCAAATGGAATTGGGATGGGTGTTACAACCTTGCAAACTATGCAAATTTAAAAAATGAAGACTTATCAATGCAAAATGCAAGAGCAAAAAGACAAACCTATTTCTCTGGATATTGCTCCTAATTATTTGTGAAACGTCTCGGAGTCCACAATTTGATGAAAAAATTAACATCTTGCTTTCATTTCCGTAGTAGATGCAATTGCTTGTGATGTATGAGGTGAAAACAAAAGAGTGTGAACGTATATTGATAAATATGTTTTTAGGTTTTGTACACTATGTTTCAAAGGACATAATTATTTTTTTTTTCCATTGTTGTCACATTAAAGCAAAGATTTTCAAGTAACATTGCACAGTCGGAGTAATTGAATACAACTCAGGTCAACAGAAGGTGATTGTTTTCACAGCACAACCTGAATTTTATTAAGTGATTTAATTATTGCAAGATTGGCAGCCAGCTGGAACTCCTCCATTAATGAGAACTTACTCTTGCATCCTACACCTTCAGAAATATAATTTGATACGCTCCTGTGCGGTTTTCTATGATACGTATGCAAAATATATACCCATGGAAGAACTGAAGTATATAAAGGGCCAAGAATTGTTGGAATAAATGTTATTCTGCACTTCTAGCAATATGTTTTCAGTGCTATGAGAGGTTGTTTGTCAGTAATTAGGATTCACCATGCTGTTAAAAATGTACAAGCTGTAACTTTTCTGGCTTGTCGTAAAGCTTTAGAATGCGCAGATAGTGCAACATCATGCCCTTAATTGTTTAATTTATTGATGAGATATCAATTGCAACAAAGTCTCACTACTAACTCAAACCTCTTCGTTCTACCTGTCTCTCCTCATTGGTCACCCTGTTATCAGAAACATGTTGTTCAGCAGGAAAGGGTGCAGAGAAGATTTATGAGGATGCTGCCAGGACTTGCGGACCTGAGCTAAAGGGGGAGTTTGAGCAGCCTAGAAGTGTAGGAGGATGAGGGGTGATCTTATAGAGGTGTACAAGATCATGAGAAGAATAGATAGGGTAAATGCACAGTGATTCCCCTACTCTGAGTTCTTTACTTTGTTTTTCATAATTGTTTTTCATAAGCTTTCAGTTTAATTTGGAGATACAACATGGAAATAGGCCCTTTGGCCCACCGAGTCCGCACCGACCAGCGATCGTCCTACTCCAGCACTATACTAAACACTAGGATAATTAACAATTTTTACCGAAGCCAATTAACCTACTTTAGCCGAAAAACATGTATGTCTTTGGAGTGTGGGAGGAAACAGGTTTTCTCCTGATGCTCTGGTTTCCTCCCACATTCCAAAAATGTGCAAGTTTGTAGGTTAATTGACATGTAAATTGGCCTTAGTGTATAGGGTAGAACCAGTGTATGGGTGACCACTGGTTGGTGCAGATTCGGTGGGCCAAAGGATTTGTTTCCATGCTGTATCTCTACACTAAACTAAACAATAGGATATAAAGCAGGAGAATCAGAAGCCAACTACCCTGAAATTCCAACTGCCATTAACTAGCTTGCCAAGTTTCAACTTACTGACTGCAGAGTGCCACTAACTATTACAAATATTGTGCTTTCAATGCATCATCAAGTGTAAAAATCCATGGTACATATCACTTCACCTAAGATTAAGAGATTGAGAGCAGCCCTGTAAATATCTTAAACTATAACATTTGCTCGGTTTATTATTTTCTGCATTGACCCCTTCCAAGAATGCCTATGCAAATCAATCAATACTCCAATATCTCTTCATTAGGTGCTTGTGAAAAGCAGCAAAATATTAATTGAGAAATAAACTGAAATGGTTGGAGCTTTTCACTTTCAAGCCTGATGTTGTTTCATCAGAAATCGGTGCATAAATTAAGGGCTATTTTCAAGAAGTCGGAATATATGTGGCTAATAACCATCTGAGACATGAGCAACTGCAGATGCTGTAATCGGAAGCAAAAAAATACAAATGACTGGAGGAACACAGCGGGTCAGGCAAAATCCATGGAGACAATGAGAATGTTTCAAGTCAAGATGGCTTCAGAACTGAGAGTATAAAGTAATAGAGAGTTAAAGGTATCATCGAGTCATACGGCATGGAAATAGGCCCTTTGGCCGAACTTACCTACGCCGACCAACATGCCCCATTTACACTAGTAACACCTACCTATGTTTCGCCCATACCCTCTAAATGTTTCCAACCCATGTAACAGTCCAAACATTTTTGTAAAATGTGATAGTATCTACCTCAACTACCTCCTCTGGGAATTTCAATCCATATACTCACCACCCTCCGAGTAAAAACGTTGTCCCTCAGGTTACTATTAAATCTCCCCCCCACCCCCCCCCCCCCCCTTCCCCTTCCCCTTACATAATAGTTATTCAGAAGTTATATTTTGATTTTAATGAATGTAAGGTGTAAGATGTAACACATGCAGATGGATCAAGGACTTCTTAACAGACCACCCACAGACTGTCAGGATGGGGTCCAATCACTCCCCAATCCTGACGCTCAGCACAGGGGCACCACAAGGCTGTGTGCTAAGTCCTATTCTCCACACAATATACACTCATGACTGCACACTGACACACAGCACAAATCGGATCATTAAGTTTGCAGATGACACGACTGTGGTGGGGCTGATAAATAACAACGACGAGTCTGCCTACAGAGATGAAGTCCAAAAACTGACTGTCTGGTGCACTAACAATAACCTGGCACTCAACTCAACCAAAACAAAATAACTGGTTATTGACTTTAGGAGGAGGAGAGAAGAACCTGCTCCTCTTTACATCAAAGGAGACATGGTGGAGAGAGTCACTGACTTTAAGTTTCTGGGCACATACATCTCCCAGGACCTTACATGGACAGTGAACACCATCACTCTCGTAAAGAAGTCACAGCAGCGGCTATATCTCCTGAGGACTCTGCGGAGAGCAAACGTCTCACAGCAGCTGCTGCTGTCCTTCTACTGGTGCGCCGTGGAAAGCATCCTCTCCTATGGCATCCTGGTGTGGTTTGCTAGCGGCACTGTGGCTGGAAGGAAGGCACTACAGAGGGTTATTAAAAGAGCACAGAGCATCACAAATGCTCAACTACCCTCCCTGGAAGACATTTACAAGGCCCGATGTTTACGCCGGGCACCAAACATCACACAGGACACATCCCACCCTGCCAACCACCTTTTCACTCTGTTGCCCTCTGGGAGGCGATGCGGGTCTTTGAAGGCCCGCACTTGCAGACTAACTAACAGTTTCTACCCATGTGCCATTAGAGAACTTAACTCAAACAGATAATACTACGGGCAATACTACACAATTTGGGGTGCATTATAAAAATTTGTCTGCTAGAATGTGCAATATAATGTGCATTTTTTTATTATCTATTACTTATTTTATGCATTAATCTTGTAGTAAATGTAAATGTGAGAGTAAATAGTTGTTTGTGTTATTGTGTTTTGTTCATTTTAATCTTTTTATCCTGTGTCTTTTATTGTTTACCATTGAAGGGGATGCACATGAAATTTTGTTGTACAGTTGATGTGCAATGACAAATAAACGTATTTGATTTGAAGATCGACATCAATGTTTTTCTCAACAAATTCTGGGGATACTGTAATGTGGATTCTGGGGATAACATTACGTCTTAAAATTGATTTAAAAGTGTAATTTCTCCTCTGGGAAATGTATTATTTTGCTTACAAACCAATCCACTTGGTGGATTTCCATAGGTTAGTGAGACAATTTGTTTTCCACCCTGTCCCTCTCATTACCAGTGTACTTTTCCTGCAAGTCAAATGTTCAAAAAATCATAGCAGTATGGGAGGGTAATTGAATTTAATTTGCTCAGGTGTTGGGCATTGTCACTTGTCCACACCTACCTCTCTCCTACCTGCAAGATCTCAATGCCTGTTTTAAAGTTGCAGCCATGCCCTTGAAACAGGCAGTGAGCCTTGCAGAACAGAGGATCGATCTTCCAGTCACAACTAGTGACATCTGATGGGCCCTTATCAAGGCAATTTGATAGTTGTTAAGCCAACCCCTGAAGCTGAACCAATTATTAAAGATATTGGCAATTCGAAATGCATGTAAAACAATAAACATTATTTCTGCTGCTATATTTTAAAAGAGTACTTTAACAGAAATTTTAAAAAACCTAAATATTCAAATGTTTAAAAACCTGTACATATATTTGAATTAATATATGAGTTAATAAAAACCCTGCAATGCGCATCTACTCTTGGGACTGTTCCTCACCATTGAAATGAGTGCGGTAACTGAGCTGAAGCTTGAAATCATTATCAGCGGGAAGACTTATTATTGTACCCACTGGAGGATGCCACTCTGCCAGGGATGCTGGTGGAGCCAAACACCACAGTGGCCATAAGGGGATTTTGAATAGGCCCATGGAATTGCAGGCAATAGGGGAATATGGAATGCCTACAGGCGGATGAGATCTGTTTAACTTGGCATCATGTTCAGCACAAACATGTTTGCTGAAAGGCCCATTTCCTGTGCTATACTGTTCTATGTTCAATGGAGTTCTAATGAGTCAAGAGTCAAGAAAGTATATTGTCATGTGTCCCATATAGGACAATGAAATTCTTGCTTGCTGCAGCACAACTGAATATTGTAAGCATAAATACAGAACAGTTCAGTGTGTCTATATAGCATAGACCATATATATATATACACATAAATAAACATAAAATGAATAGGCTGTTAGAGTTCAGAGTTTGTTTGCTGGCAAGTTTAATAGCCTGATGGCTGTGGGGAAGGAACCTAGATTAACCAGATTTCAGGCTCCTGAACCTAGATGTACCAGATTTCAGGCTCCTGTTCCTTCTACCTGGTGGTAGCGGAGAGATGAGTGTGTGGCCAGGATGGTGTGGATCCTTGATGATGTTGGCAGCCTTTTTGAGGCAGCGACTGCGATAGACCCCTTCGATGGTGGGGAGGTCAGAGCGGATGATGGACTGGGCAGTGGTCACAAATTTCTGCATTCTTTTCCGCTCCTGGACGCCCAAGTTGCCGAACCAAGCCACGATTCAACCAGTCAGCATGCTCTCTACTGTGCACCTGTAGAAGTTTGCGAGAGTCCTCTTTGATATACTGACTCTCTGTAATCTTCTCAGGAAGTAGAGGTGCTGATGTGCTTTCTTTATAATTGAACAGTGTGCTGTGACCAGAAAAGATCTTTGGAAATATGCATGCCCAGGAATTTGAAGGTTTGACCCTTTCCACCATCGTCCCGTTGATATAAACGGGATTGTGGGTCCCTATCCTAGCCCTTCCAAAGTCCACAATGTTGGCAGTCAGTGAGGAAATTACTGGAGAACTGGAGTGGTCCAAAATGTTAGGACCACTGCATTCATGTGGGCTTCCCGAGCTTCCAGCCAGTTGTTGTGCAATACAGGCACTTATGTATGTAGCTGCTGTCCTTTCTCAGAAAACTCTGGGTTTATGTTCATAAGAGTTGCAGAATCTAAGGTAATCGTTGGCATTTTGGTTCAGATACTCTGTTCATCCTTGTTGGTCTTGCATTAAACTTTTTGAACAGAAGTTTTTTTTTCTTGCAATTGGCTTTGCCCATCTTGCTCTTCACAGGGGTATTGATCAGATTTTTTTATTGTTTTTTCAATTTTCTTTAAGCTATATAATCCTGACTCATCTCTGTTATACCAGACATTGCAGAGTTCCAGTTAATCCCAGGCAATCATGTCTATCTTGGTAACATTTCTTTTTGTGTGGGAATCAAATGTCTTTGATTGTTGTACATTTTGTCCTTTGGTTTGTTTTGCTCGAGTTGTAAAGTTAGAATTGTTGTGTAAAGTTATTTTCATGACTTTTGCTTTGAGTGCTTGCTGAAGTGGCGAATGTTTCTTCTATTCTATGACACCCCTGCAAATCTGCTGGTGATTTGTACAAACTGCAGTTGTTATAATCAATTGAGGTTAGGTGTGCAATTTACCTATTTTCTCCTTGTTTTTATTTCCATTGTCAACAGCTTTCTCATTTGATGGTGTGTATTTTGCATTTGTTAGTTTTGCTACAATTACTTAATTCCATATTTGAAAAAGTTGAGTCCTTAATCTGAACCTGCTCTACCTGAGTTTTAGATGAAATAAAATGCTATTTATGTTGTTAAATTATATTTAATATTTTGCTTTTAACTTCCTGTTGTCGGCTACAGTAAATTTTGAAGACACTTACTTGGTTGTTTATCCTCCTGTTATGTTGTTCTGGGGTTAGGAGGGAGAGATCAATTAGCCGTGATTGAATGGCGGAGTAGACTTGATGGGTCGAATGGCTTAATTTTACTATTCCTTATGACCTTATGAAACATGTTCCCAAACTGGAAGTATCAAATATAACCCTCATCATTTAAGAGTCGAATGTCAAGACAGTTGAGTCGTCAATATGAAGCAGAACAATGGATTTCTTACCTGCTGCAGCTTTGCAGGCACATTAACTGCAACAGCAACAAAAAGTACCCCTACAAAAAGACAAAGTAACGTTGAATTTTAGCACTTTAATGTCCAGCACCATGAATCATGTGCCACAGGAAGTACTAAGGATAACATGGACCTTGATTTACATGCCCAATGGTTCCTGAAGACAGAAACACAGTTTTAAATTACATGCTGAATAATGGGTGGACACAATACTATTCATTTTATCAGTCAGTGAACAAGAGTTCCAGGTTACTACAGTGGGATTTGCATGTTAAATGCCTACATCATGTTGCCTTTATGAATAAGCTTGGAAAGTATAAAATGTAAGAAGGCACACCAATGCCGAGTGGACACACCAATGCCTCTAATTCCTTAGGAGACTAAGGACATTTGGTACGACTCCAATGACTCTTACAAACTTCTACAGATGCACCGCATAAAGTATACTGGCAGGTTGCATCACCGCTTGGTTTGGGAAGAGCTCCACCCAAGACCGCAAAAAATTGCAGAAAGTTTTGGATGTAGCCCAGCCAATCACATGGACTAGACATCCCGCCACTGACTCCATCTGCACTTCACACTGCCTCAGAAAAGCAGTCAGCATTATAGAAGACTTGTCCCATTCTGGTCAATCCGCCTTCTCCCTGCTCCAATCGGGTAGATGCTTGAAAGCATGCAGCACCAAAGTGATTCTTCCCTTATGTTCTCAGGTTTCTAAGCAGTCCTTCCACAAGCTGGGGTATTGTCTGATTCACTACTCCATAGTGGTCATTAGCCTTTGTCCATGGAAGTGATGCCAAAAATGTGCTTAATGCTAAGAACTATATTCTGCACTCGGTATCTTCCCCTTTGCTCTCCCTTTTATACATGAGATTAACTCGATTGTATTAGAATATCTGATCTGATTGAATAGCACGCAAAACAAAGCTTTTCACTGTACTTTGGTGCATGTGACAATAATAAACCTAACCTCAACATAAAGTATGCTCTAATCAAGATTCAATGCATATTTTGAGTAACTCTACTGCTCGTCAGCCCCATTTATCGAGAAATAAACCCCAGTGTTTGGTTTATTTTATTTGCAGCCTTGTTAACCTGGAGTGCATTTTTTTTTAGCTTGTGCAGTTGTTCTCCAATATCCCTTTGTCCCACCTCATTTTGCACCTCTCAAATACTGACTCCTTATTCTTCCTGCCAAAATGTTCTACCTCATATTAATTTGTGTTGAACCTCAACAGCCAATTATTTGTTCATTCTGCAAATTTATTAATGTTCAGTTGTGATTTATCACAATCCACCTCAGCACTGATTGTGTCCACCACTACCACCTCTCCAATTGTTTTAAATCATCTGTATATTTCCAAGGTTTGAGCCATTAATCTAGGTGGTGAACAACAGTGGCTGCAGCACTGTTATTTGTGAACATCAGTCGCCAGCCCTTCCATTGCAAATAGATACCCTGCACTTCCATTCTCTGCATTCAATGTCTCTACAGCTTGTCTCCTGACTCTGCCTTCTCTTACTTTAATCTGTTATGTACACGCTTGGTCATTCGTGGAGAACATTATCAAAAGCTCTTTGAAAATCTATACAACCTACATCAACTACATTGTCTGCTTTCTCAGCTGCCTCTTCAAAAATGCCAAGTCAGCCCAACAAGAAATCCATGCTGATTGTTCATTATTGCCATGTCCTTTTATTCACTTTGGTAGGAATTCCAACAGGTATCCATTTATAAACATTAAACCAACTGGACAATATTTCTGCAGACATGATCTATCTCCGTTCTTGAACATAGGCATGACATTACGTTTCTTCCAATTTTGCTGAGTGTGTGTAGTCACATTTTAGCTCTCCCTTTTCAGCTTTCTATGCCTTTGCATTCTTCCCAAATGCAGGGATAACAATAATTTGGACATGATGAGTTGGATGGGTTGAGTTCATAAATTCTTATTTTCGCCTGTATTGAATGCACAATGCATTGTGAATTGTATAACTCTGTGTAATGATCATCTGTGCCATCTCCACAGTCACATAAATGTGAATTAATATTTAATATTTCCGGCATATTCCTGTTGTTATCTTTGATTTTGTCCTTCACAGTTATATTTTCATCCCAAACCACAGTTTTTTTTTGTCTCAATAAAATGTCAATACTTTATTTTCTTGCTTCCTCTTTGCCTTCCTAATTGTTTTTTGTTTACCTTTCTCAATCCTCTCATACTTTCACATGATGGATTTCTCTATTGTCCACCTATTTAATGTATGTGTCTTTCAGAATTCACTGTTTTTCCCTTATGAATATATTCATTTATGAACTCTCAGGAGATTTCAATTAGTTACATTTTTGAAATATTTGTCCATGCAACCTGTTCAACTCTTTAATTATTGCTTTTTGTTCTACATATTTATTTTTCCAATACTGGCTCCACAATACCTTCCCTGCTCTACTCATCTATCTGTCTATATTATACTAAAACTCTTCCCTTTGTTATTGTGTCTGTGTGGGCCAGGGTTGTGTCAGCTTAATATTAATTTCTATCTTCTTCCAAACGCTAGGCCACAGCCTTCCCATTTTCACACATGCTACTCACATTTTTTCCATGGACCGGATAAATATCTTCCCGTCGCATTTCAACCTATATTTCACATGTTACAAACCTTTTAAAAACAACTTCAAAATATAAAAGATTTCCAAGCACTCATTTTGAAGAAAAAAATTCCGACAATCAACTTGCAAGGCACGACGGAACACTCAGCGTGGGAGGGGGACTAAAGCACTCCAACCACAAAAATAAAAAAAACAGACTGACATCACAATCCACTTGCAAGTCAGGTCCTCGGGTCCACGCCCGCCCGCGTCCTCGCTCGGGCCCTCGGGTCCACACCCGCCCACGGCCTCGCTCAGGTCCTCGTGTCCACGCCCGCCCCTGGCCTTGCTCGGGGTCCTCGGGTCCACGCCCGCCCGCGGCCCGGTGCCTGGTGGGGAGGCTGCAGCTGCCGGCCGAGCCCGGCGACTGGGTCTGGGCTGGAGCAGAGCCTGGAGCTGGAGTGAGTGCTGAGGCTGGGGCTTGGGGTGGGGCTGTGACCGGCACCAATAAAAAAGCTGCCGTTGGAACCAAGGACGAGCCAGGGTCTGGGAGCAGCCCGGAGATGAAGTCGGGGCCTGGACTGCAGACCATGTGGCGGCTGAGCTGACGGCTGCAGTCTACAATCAGGGCCGGCCTGAGTACGAGAACCAGGCCGAGTTTCAGGCCCTGGCGCTGCTCTACGACCTGGGTAGTTGCTGCGGCAGGGAATGGGAGTGAGGGGAGGAGGGAAATGAGGAGGAGGGAGATGGGGTGGGGACTCTACCACTGCCCTCTCTGCCACTCTCCCTCTACCCTCCCTCTCTATTCCTCTCCCTCTCTAACCCCACCCCTCCCTCTCTACCTCCTCCTCCTCTCTACACCCCTCCCTCTCTACCCGCCCTCCATCTCTACCACCACTCCCTATCTTCCCCCCTCCCCCCTCTAGGGAGTGGTGAGTATTGGGACATATGGGTGAGTGGTGGAGTATTGCGTTCGGGGACCCTGTGACCCCTCACGCACCCCCCTTACCCCTCACTCTCTACCCTCATCCCACTCCATCTCTACCTCCCTCCCTCTCTAGCCACGCCTGCGCAGTTGGGGGCTATGTGTGAGTGGATATGGTGGGGATGGGGGAAAAGGAGCGAATGAATACTATTAATATAATATAAAGGGGGAGTTTAGTGTGTGTTTGTGATGCCGCAGGCCGCCCTCCCACAACCACGCGTTGAGGGGACGGGACCCACCGGGTCCCATTTGGTCTAGTAGCTCTTAAAATTAACTTCTCTCCGATCAATGAACATTGTTTGTCACACATATGCCTTATTTTATTTAATATTTTAAAGCATAATTAGTTATATGATTCCATGTTGGGTCTCTGCAAATGGGGTCAAAAAAGAGTCTTGAATGCATTGTAGAAATTTAAAAACCTACCTCTTTGTTTCAATTAATATTGAGGTTAACAAACACCTCATGATTTATTTTATTTTTAGACTTTCGACTTTAGAGACACAGGGTGGGAACAGGCCCTTCGGCCCAACAAGTCCACTACCACCAGCGATTACCCCGTACACTAGCACTATCCTACGCACTCGGGACAATGTACAATCTTTACCTATTTTAATTAACCCAGAGAAAACCCATACGGTCACAGTGAGAACATACAAACTCCGCACAGTCAGCACCCATAGTCAGGATTGAACCTGGATCTCTGGTGCTGTGAGGCAGCAGCTCTACTGCTATGCCACTGTGCCGCCCATTATTTTACTTACAGTAGTTGAAGACTTCGTTTGAAAAATGTTTGTGGCTCAGTCGGAGCCAGTAAGGATTTTTAAAGCACAGTTGTTGCCTAATGAAGTGGACTGCATGTTTTGTGATACTAAACTGAGATAATGAGCTGTTGCCTATCCATAGATGTTATTTTCATAGACCACTGAAAATTATATGATGATTACATTTGTGTGGTTCTGTAAGCTAAAGTTGAAACTTGTGAAATAGATACCAACTTATTGATGTGATTAAGAGGACGCAGAGGGTGGAAGAACTGGAAGCTGCTAAAATTGGCAGGGATATCCTGCAAGGATCTGCATTGATGCGAGAATCTTTGCCATATTGTACAAATGATTTAGATGCTGAGATAGAAATACACACATCCAGCATAGTACAGTTGGGAACATCAATCAACAGAAAAATTACTGCAAAATAAAAAGGATAGAACTGAGTGCTGTATAAATGACAGTAAGGAACTTGAGGGATAGGGAGTAAATACTGTAATTTGGCACCTAGTTAAAAGTTTGGGCATGATCTAATTAAATGGTGGAGCAGCAACAAAGGCTAATGGCCCATTCCTGCCTCTGTTTTGATGCGTTTAAATCCATCTGATGCCTCCATTTATTTTGTGGTCTATTAATTTCAGATAACCTATTCCATGTTTGGTCTGAAATGCAGTCCCTCTTTTCATTTCAAATAACCTATTCCATGTTTGGCCTGAATTACAGTCCCTCTTTCCATTTGACTTCTGCAGTGTTTGTTTATATGTTCTAACGTGCATGAACTATTGTTTTAAGGCAGAGAAGAAATTTGCTTCTTTTGAGTTTTATTTGAACGGAGGAGTTATTTATTTTCCAACCGTGACATTGTTTGAAGTTCTCTCATCTTCTCAAGAGCTTAAAAGTGAACATTCGTGATTTGATATTTGATAAACAAAGTTGTCCAATCAAAAATCCATCATTCCTATGTCTTCCATTTTAATACTGGCCTCAGGGCTGAACTCCTGCCATTGAGTATGTCTTTAGCTATTCTATTCCTGCCTTTGCATTGTAAATTATTCTTTGTCACAGATATTGATCATACTGTGGCTTCAAGTTAAAATTAGGGCAGACAGTGACACAGTTGATAGAGTCTCTGCATCAATGCTCCAGTGATGTGGATTCAACCCTGACCCCCTGAAATGTCCAGTTTTCACATTGATTGTGAATTTTCTCAGGGTGCTCCAGTTTGCAAACACAATGCTGACACACTGCAAACACTTTCCAATTGCTAGGTTAAATGCCCAAGTATGTAGGTGAGTGGTTGAACCTGAGGGGAGTAGTAACAAGAATTAAAATAGTGGAATTAGTGTAAATGAGTGTTTGATAGCTGGCATGGACATAAGTGGGCCAAATGTTTCACCCAGTTTAACTACAAGATCCACACCATAGGACTGCCTGGTGGCACAGCAGTAGAGCTGCTGCCTTACAACACCAGAGATCCAGGTTCAGTCCTGACTATGGTGCTATCAGTACGGAGTTTGTATGTTCTCCCAATGACCGCGTAAAATTTTCTCTGGGTGCTCTGGTTTCCTCCCGCACTCCAAAGCCGAAACAGCCAATTATGTTAATAGTAATCTGTAAATTGTCCATAGTGTGTAGGATAGTGCTAGTATATGCTGGCAGTGCAGACTCAGTGGGCCGAAGGGCCTGTTTCCATGTTGTAACGCTAAAACTTAACAAAAAAACAGCAAACCTGTCATCGTGTTTATTCCACGCAACATCATTTTGCAGTTTCATTGTCTTATTAATATAGAATGTGGATTTTTATAATTTGTTGGATGGTTCAATAAAATTGTCAGGTTTTTGGATTTGTTTCAGGAATTGATGGCTGTCACACCTTGCTTTTCTGATATGCGTAACTAATTAATGAGGGAAAGGTGCTCGAGGATTTGTTTTGCATGGTTTGGATTTGCACATTGAATTCATTGGCATGCGTGGGGATTTGCTAATGGGGTTGGAGCAAGCTCTATCAAGGAAATTGAAGCTGGAAAATCCGCTTTAAATTAAGTCCATGTTTAGCTGGTAGGAGTTTCTTTGCCTGCACGTCATTGCCAAATGGATATACAATGGTCATATCATTTTTCACAGAGAGGTGTGGAAAGATACGTGGGCGTTTTCTACATTTTTTAAAATATTGAAGCTGTTACGTGATTAAATCATCAATGCAGTACCTATATCTCCTGGTTGTCTTTGCATTTCTATTTCTAATAAGGATGCAACAATCAGTTTTCAGAAATCTAACTATCTGTTTGACAGCAAGTTGGTGTAATGCAGCCATATGTATGGATAGCATAGGTGGCGACAGCAGGTGTTGGGGGGGGGGGGGGGGGTGGGGGGTGGTTCTGGGATGCCAGAACTAACTGGTGAGCCTTCCTGAGGTGTTATGGACCTAACTCAATGAAACAGCAGTGAATGGGGGAACCTAGTTGATAACCCCAATGATATACTGACATCCACATGGCTAGTTTTTGTTGTCCCATAGTTTAACTGTATAAAGGCATTTTTAATTCTCATGTGGCATTTAGGATAGGTATCCTTGGTTAAACATTTAGTGTTTATTACCATGTAGATAATTTATTACTGAACATGAAGTTAGTTATTGTCCAATAGCATAAGTATGTATAGATAGTTAGATACTACTTTGGCATTGAGCTGGGTTTTCTTGATTGAACACTTGTCCTGGTGTTTTAGCGCAAATAATCATTATCATAATCATACGTTATTAGCCAAGTATATTTTTTAACATATGAGGAATTTGATTTGCCATACAGTCATAGAAATGAAAAGCAACAAGACACACAAAATACATTTTAACATAAACATCCACCACAGTGACTCCTCTACATTCCTCACTGTGATGGAAGGCGAAGAAAAGTTCAATCTCTTCCCTTCTTTGTCCTCTAGCGGTCAGGGGCCTCTAACCTTCCGTTGACGGGACGATCATACTCCTGTTGCCAGCGGCGGGTCTCCTGGCCGGGGCGATCAAGCTCCTGCATGGGGGGGGAATCGCAACTCCCCCGCTCCATGCGATCTACCTCGGGTCATGGTTAGTCGAACGTCGTGCAGCTTTTAGAGCTCCCAACATGGTCTCTCCGGAGACTGCGAGCTCCTTGAAGTTAAAGTACTTTGTGTTTTAACAGTGATATGGCACATAAGTGTGTGAAATTAGTTTGTCTTGTTTGTACATGTAAAACTGTCTTCTGCTTTACCCACTTCTCACTGCATCTCCCCCTCCATTGTGTGTGATTTGTAATACGACAAAGCATATGTTCATTTCAAAACATCAAACAAAATTCCCAGATCAAATAGGCTGCCGAAACATTAATTTGTTTAGCCACTGTTAATATACTATCATATCGATTAGGTACAACACAGTCATGCTGAATATAGAAAACATTTACACCGCAGGCCTGTAGTTGTGCATAATTACCACGCAAGGTTAATTTGCTGTGTCTCTTTCTGTTACATTTATAAGTTTGCATCAATTTTGTTTGTAGCTCAAGACCTCAAGGGAAATAGCGTACATCAGGATAGTACTTAATAATTATTCCCAAAGTGCCCAAGGCTTCTCAAATTAACATGATTACAAAGCTATCAAAAAGCATGGTTTGAAATCAGGTGTGAACAAAATTATAATGGAGCCTAAAAATAAATTAAAGACCGCATTGTCCTCTAGAGTTGTGGTTTACCACAAAGATGTTGCAGGACAAACTTTTTATCTGAGCGCATTGAAACCAGATTACCATATCCTCATTTTCCTAAGAAATCTTGTCGTCTCTGTGGAACTTTGTGGATTTGTAGTAACAAGGAACTGCAGTTGCTGGTTTAGCAAAGTTCGATACAAAATGCTCGAGCAACTCAGTGGGTCAGGCAGCAACTCTGGAGAACATGGATACAGACTCAAGAAACTGAAGAAGGGTCCCAACACAAAATCCTCCAGAGATGCTGCCTAACCTGCTAAGTTACCCGAGTTTTGTGTCGAGCTTTGTGGATTGTTGTATTGTTAGAACATCTGGTAATTTGTGCCTTGACAATCTATTAAATCAGAGGATTTGTTTTTAATGGCTGAAAAGGTTCTCTTGAGGATATTTTTGTTGGGTTTGGATTTGCATGCTGAAATCACTCATATGGCACATGGTCTTGCTGATGAGGGTGGATCAGATTCTGCCACAGTAATTGAAGCTGGGAAATCCTCTTGAAATTAAGACAAAATACTGTATGTAGGAAGGAACTGCAGATGCTGGTTTATACTGAAGACAGACACAAAATGCTGAAGTAACTCAGCGGGTCAGGCTGCATCTCAAAGGAATGGGTGATGGTTTGGGTCAGAACCCTACTTCAGACCTTCTTCTTCTTTCTGGAGAAGAGTTCCAACCTGAAACGTCACCCATTCTTTTTCTCTAGAGATGCTTCCTATGCCAGCATGTTGTATCTTTTACTTAGTATAGGGCCTGTCGCACTTAGGCGCTTTTTCAGCGGACTGCCGGCGACTGTTAAGTTGCCGGCAGTCGCCGGAAAAATTGGCAACTGGAACGGCGAGAGTGGAACACACACAAACGCATCGCTTCCTTCACCAGCCTGTTATGCAGGCGGGGGACAGGGCAAACGGGGTGAGCGCTGTCTAAAAAATTCGTACGGTGTAAAGCCAATATGAAACAGACACACACCACGATGAGCAGGAAGGTTGGCACTGTAAAAAGACGGCTAAAGTACAGTGTATGGTAAGTCCTATAAAAGAGCGGGGGGGGGGGGGGGGGGGAAATGGGAGGGTGGTAGAAGTGGTTTAAGAAGCCAGAGATACACGGCTCGGTGGATCTCGGTGGACATTTAACATTACCGGTTGGTTATCCTTGGTTCTGAAAACTACTGCTCACCATTTTTTTCACAATGAGCCAATGAAATTCACTGGTCAGCACCGGATACAACCTACAACCTCCTGGCAACCCATTAGGACCTCCTGGCGACCCACCTACGGCTTGAGATTTCTCGCTACTCGCCATGGCGGCTTCAGTCTAGTCGCCACTAATTTTTCAACACGTTGAAAAATTGACATTGACCATTATGAGGCCGCGACTAGTTCCCAGAATGCGGGAACTCCTCACGACCGTGAAGATGACTCCCCAGCAACCACCCGCGAACATGTGGCAACCAAGTGGCGACTGCATAGTCTCCTGCAGTTGCCTAAAAAGTTGCCTAAGTGGGACAGGCCCAAAATAGTTCCCTTGCCTGTACATCATTGGCAAATAGTCATATCATTTTTTACAGAAAGATAGGAATGTGTAGAAACATATGGTAATTTCTACATTTGTTATAATGGTGATGCTGTTGCATGATTAAATCATTAATGCACTACCTATATGAACTGGGTGTCATTGCATTTCTATTTCTAATAAGGATGCAACAATCAATTTCCAGAGATCTAATTGTATCCGTTTTAGAGCATGTTGGTGTAATGCAGCAACTTGTATGTACTTGTATTTTAACCCAGCAAATTCGGCACACCGAATAGACATCTTGTGATCAAACCTTTGCATTTTTGCAAACTTATTCTTCCACCAGATGGTTTAGAATTTTATTTTTTCTCAAGCTTTCTTTCTTGGCAGAAAACTCCTTTAAGAAACCGGTTGCAATTTCCTTGTACAGACCTGACAAATGGATTACAAAATGACCTTTCAGCATCCAGCCAGTTGTCCCAAGTTTAATATTAAATGTGAATTTCCTTTTGATGACTCACTAGCCTTCAGTGTTTTCTCATGAAGTATATATGTGGTTCTTTCCTGCAGCTGATCTAATAACAAGAAGTGAGCTTTATTCAGCTTTCCATTTAGAACACAGTCATTCATAGGTATCTTGAGACAAGTACATGCTTCAAGGCACTTTCTGCTGCACATTTCTCGCTATCATTTTGCACGTCAATGATGTCTGCAATGCCTTTTTCAACAGCCTTCCCTAGCAGTAATTTACTATCCATGGTCAATAAGTGCACAACGCACTCCGCTAACCTGTGGATGAATCAGAAGAAGGTTAGAATAAAGAGGGAGGTCATTTAAGACTGAGGTGAGAAAAAACCCAGATTTTTCACCCAGATAGTTGTAAATTTATGGAATTCCCTGCCACAGAGGGCAGTGGAGGCTAAGTCACTGGATGGATTTAAGAGAGAGTTAGATAGAGCTCTATGGGCTAGTGGAGTCAAGGGATAAGGGGAGAAGGCAGGCACGGGTTATTGATAGGGGACGATCAGCCATGATCACAATGAATGGTGGTGCTGGCTCGAAGGGCCGAATGGCCTACTGCACCTATTTTCTATGTTTCTATGTTAGGTGTTGATAGTTATCCATCCAGTTGAGTGAACCCAAGGAAGTGGACTCTGCATATTATCTAGGGGGTAGGGAAGGAACTGCAGATGCTTGTTTGCACCGAAGATAGACACAAAATGCTGGAGTAACTCAACGGGTTAGGCAGCATCTCTGGAGAAAAATAATAGGAACAAAATCTAGAATGTATCGATGGTACAAAATCATTGAAACCTTGCATCACAGGGGACCATTGGCCCTTTGTGTCCACCCAAGGTCTGTCAGTACTACTCCCACTCTCACAGATTTCTACAAATAATTATTTTTCAAGTATCCACCGGTTCTCGTTTGAAATAACTAAATGATTTTCCTTTAGTTATGTCTTCAAACTTTCATATTTTCTACTTTCTGTGTGTGTTTTTTCTTCTCAAGTCCCACTTGTATCTCTGCGCAATAATTTCACATCTATATCCCCTCTTCCCCTTGAGATGAAAAATCCCATGATCTGTACTCTAACCTGAAAGCCAAAATCATTCATCCATGGAAACACTCCAGTAAATCTTTTCTGCGCTCTTTCTGGGAGTTTTGCATCCTTCCTGAAGTGCGCTGGTCAAAATTAGATGCCCATACTCCACAGTACTCTATATCTAACTATATATTTGTTTTTATCAGGTTCACATAAAAGCACATAATGCCTTGAGCTTTTCTGAGTACAGACAATTTAAAAGAGTAAATAATAGAAGAAGGGTTCCTATTCCTAATGTCAGGATTAAAATAGAAAGCTTTATCTCAAATTGTTCTCATAGAGTCATGAAGAGTCATCGAGTCATACAGTGTGGAAACATGCTCTTCTGTCCCACTTGCCAGCACCAACCAACATGTCCTATCTACAGGTCCCACTTGTCTGCGGTTGGCCCATATCTTTGTAGCCATGTCCTGTCCATGTACCTGTTGCTTCTTAAACATTGCAATAGTCCCTGCCTCAATTACCTTAAATCTTCACCTTAAACGTATGCCCTGGCGTTTTTGATTCCCTTACTCTGGGCAAGAGACACTGTGCGTCTACTCGATCTATTCCTCTCATGATTTTATACACCTCTATAAGATCACCCCTCATTCTCCTGCGCTCCAGTGAACAGAATCCTAGCCTGCTCAAACTCTCCCTATTGTTCAGACTCTTGAGTCCTGGCAACATCCTTATAAATCTTCCCTGCACCCTTTCCAACTTGACAACATCTTTCCTATAACATGTTGCCCAGAACTGAACACAATACTCCAAATGCGGCCTCACCAACATCTTATATAACTGCAACATGACCTCCCAACTTCTAAACTCAATACTCTCAGCTAAGGCTTAAAAAAAATTGTTCCATGTAATTTTGTTCTTTTTACATTTTGTGGTCTCTGTTAGCATCAGCACCATGAAAAACAAATCATATTGTTTTTAATATGTACTGAATGGATAGAATACATAAAGACAGTTTATCAGATTTCTATTCGAATTTCTCTCAATTGCTAACAGGTGCCCGTGATATCACACCTCCAAATGTCATTGACATCTTCACTCTGAGGCTTGTGCCTTGTTAAATCTTGCTTAAGTAGTAAGTACAATTCAATGAGCAGCTGCACAATGGATCCTCAACTTCAACTACTCTTGCTGGATCACCATGAGCTCTGATGTCAGCCTTAAGTACAGTACAACTGAACATCTGAGGCAGCGAATTCCAAGAACCCACAAAGCTCGTAGTGAAGAAGTCCCTTCTTGTTTTAGTCATCAATACAGGACTAACCGTATCCTGAAACTGTTCCCGTGGTTCTGCAGTAGTACGGGTGTCAGGGGTTATGGGGAGAAGGCAGGAGAATGAGGTTGAGAGGGCAAGATAGATCAACCATGATTGAAATGCATAGTAGATTTGATAGGCCGAATAACCTAATTCTGCTCCTAGAACTTATGAATGTATAAGTCTCCGGCTAGCAGATGCAATGTTAATTAGTGGAAACCCTGAGGTAAATTACAAAATGGCTTTCGGGGGGGGGGGGGGGGGGGGTATAGTCAAAAACAAAAGAGTCAAATGTAACCCATTACCTTCCATTTCAAAAATAAGTCATTTATTCTTGCACTAATGTGTGCTATCTTTTTTTCTATTTTCTATTAATGCTGTTGGAAGATTTGTTACATAGTCGTTTTGACCAGGTGACATTCTCCCTTTCGCATTTCTCTTGTTATATGTTGACCAGTTGCCAAGAAGCCATGAGACTGGTTGAAACATATCTCTGGAGTAATTCAAAATACTTGTCCTTTTAAGTCGAACAAGTTCTTTGAAAATGAATCCAAAAGGTTTTCTGATACCCGAGGCATTTCAACATAACAATTTTGTATTAAAACTAAGTTAGACACATTGGAGCAGAGCCAAGCAAATTATTATAGGTATGGCAACTGGTGGGAACAGAAAGAACAATATTGATGTGACCTCATCATTTGCAATCCCGTTGTCACCAATGTATCAGTCCATGGTGGTATTTGTAAGGTGACCACTGGCAATCCTTAAAGGGACAACGTCTAGACTTTTTGGTGAGTTCCTTGGTACACGTGACAAGAAACTAAACTAAAATTAAATATAATCAGACCCAGCTGGGCATTCATGAGGCACCAAGAGTCATTAGAAATAGTGGAACATTGTTTCACCACAATTTGTAACGTCATGGCTTGGCGTATTCCTCACCATCAATTCAGAGAACCAGCTCTGATCTGTTGAAGGTAGACAAAAGTGCTGGGGAAACTCAGCGGGTGCAGCAGCATCTATGGAGCGAAGGAAATAGGCAATGTTTTGGGCCGAAACGTTGCAGAAGAGTGTCTAGGAATACCAGAAAGATTAGGTACCTGCCTGTACTTTATTCGTACTCAACAACAAGGGAAGCATACAATAAACCCTTGTTATTATGGACTTCTTTATTATGGATTTTGGTGACAGCAGACTGTCTCTTTAAGAACACAGGCAGTGAGCTATCCTGTGGGAGTTTATTGAAATTGACAAGCAATTGTTTCAATTGCCACTTAACTCTATTAAACAATGTAACAAACAGCCGTTAAGATTTTTAGCTTGTAGTAACAAAAATAAATGTTTAGCTGTTAAAAATAAATTAATACACCCAGCAGGTTAGGCAGACTAGTATCTGTCTAACTAAAAACAGAGTTAACATTTAAGGTCAATGTCCTTTCAATCTGAACTCCAGTCCAACCATGGATATAACACTCTGTTCACAGTTCTAAAGGGCCTGTCCCACTTGGGCGTCATTTGTGCGTAATTTACGTGTCATCATTTATGCGTCACGACGCGCGTGTCATGCTGCGCACGTGATTGGTGCGTGGTGACGTAGGCAGTGACGCGCGCGGCACCCTAGGGTTTTGTGATGTACCAAATCTTTGCGCGCCATCTGCATGACGTGCAAATGACACCCAAGTGGGACTGGCCCTTAACTCACTGTTAAGGCTGTGTATACAATTGAGATCCGAGGTGCCAGTCCCAGAGGAGTTAGAGAGTAATGGAATCACTCAGCGTGGAAACTAGTCCTTTGGCACAATCAAAATGCCGACCAAGATGCCCCACCCAAGCTGGTCCCATTTGGCCCATATCTCTCAGAACTTTCCAATCCATGTACCTGTCCAAGTGTTTAAAATTGTCCATGTGTCTTTTTCAAGAAACACCTTAATAATCCTTTCAAAGTGAATCCCTGAATTGTGTAGGAAGCTGGTATGAACTGCAGATGCTGGTTTAAACTAAAGATGGACACAAAAAGCTGGAGTAACTCAGTGGGTCGTGACTCTTCTTCAGAATCTCTGAACTGTCTGCCCACTTTGCAAACGCCTAGCAAAGTGATACAATTTTCACCCAAATCCCATACTCATTATGCCACCTATCCATGTTCTCCAGAGATGTTACCCAAACCTGCTGAGTTACTCCAGCACTTTGTGTGCTTTTGTGTATTCACCAGCTTCTGCAGTTTCTTTGTTATCCTGACTTGGAAGGCATTTTTCTACCTTCGGTGTCACTGATTCCAAATCCTATAATACTCAAACTGGCTGTGCAATGGGAACATCATAACCGCAGCAGATCAAGAAAAGGGCTTGCCATCACTTTCTCAACTGTATTAGGGATGGGTATCGTCCCAGAATCGAGGTCTGATCTTCCTCAGCCACACAAAGCTACGAGAGGACTTGGTGACAATTCACTTTCTTTTGCTGATGATATTATCCCGATGGTTCTATGCTAAGTCTGAGCAGACAATTGAGATTTGAATTGCCACTTCAAGAGGAAAGTCTTTTCAAGGTGAATTCCTGATCTTATTTACTGCTTCCATTAATGTTTTAATATCTGGTGAAAATCATCTGGAGCTCCCAGACGCACACACATTTTTATTTTTAATCATAAAGTGTCTCAACTATTATGGACAATGAATAGCAATTCTGGTGGGAAGGCAAAAACTATATGAAACCTATTTCCATGCAGCACAAGAAAAACATACCAATGTTGTTGAAAGCAGAAAATGGTATCTGACAACCCTATAGTATTATTCTCAGTATGTTTACAGTTTGCTGAAATTCTCAACTCATTTAAGGATGCTTGGAGAGTATAGTGTTTTTACCTGTGATGAATGTAGAATATGACATCCTGGTTTAGTCTTTAATGATTCAGAATCAGAGCTGACACTTTATGTTTCCTTTCATGTAACATGAGAAAAGAAAAGTACAGCATAGGAACAGGCCCTTCGGCCCACAATGTCTGTGCTAAACATGATACCAACATAAACTAACCTCCTCTGCCTGCACATGGTCCATATCCTTCCGTTGTCTGCATATTAACGTGCCTATCTAAAAACCTCTTAAATGCCACAGTTCTGAGTGCTCATTCTTTTCATTCACGGTAATTGTACTGCTTTTTCATTCTTTGCATTCGCCCCTGCCTCTGATGAATTTAAACCTGAGTTGAAAATTCCACAACATTTCTTTGTGTTTGCAAAGTCAGCAGAGATCAGAGATTCACCTTGAAAGGATTATTAAAAGTGTCTCTTAAAACAGACACTTGGACTCTTTGAAAAGAACACTTGGGCAGGTACGTGGATATGGTTCAGTGGTTTAATGGTATTTTATTGTCACAGAGAAAGTTCAGAGATATAAGAGCCAAATGGGACCAGCTTGGATGGGACATCTTGGTCGGCATGGATGAGTTGGGCCATTGGACCAGTTTCCATGCTGTATGATTCCTCTGAGTCTGGCCTCTCAGATCTCAATTGTTTACAAATAATTAGAATACTAAAGGGCCTGCCCACTTAAGCAATTTGTTTTGGCGACTTGCTGGCATCCGTTATTGTCGCAGCAGGTTGCAGAAAATTTTCAAAATGTTGAAAATCCAGCAGTGGCCAGAAAAAGGTACGACATGTCGCGGGGTGACACCTGTTTGGTGGCAATTAGTCGCCCAAAGAGTGGTACCTTTTTCTGGTTGCCGCTGGATTTTCAACATGTTGAACATTTTCGGCCACCTGCTGCGACTATGACGGATGCCGGCAAGTTGCTGAAAAAATCGCGTAAGTGGGACAGGCCCTTCACTGAGTGCTAGATCCATGGCCATATAAAGGACTGTGTAAAAGGGAAGATACCAATAAATGTTCTGATTTCAAAATAGGAAGAGAAAGGGGTGGAATTACTTGGCAAGTCAGACTGCCGTGGACAGGATCCAGTGTGGTTGAAACATAATGGGTACTTACACAGCAGTTTAGAATTCATTTCACATTTTCCACAGTTTTATACCACTTCACTCCCCTCTCACTTATTTTGGGTGTTTGTGTTTTAATTCCCTCCAGGATCATTGATATTCAGTATTTAACTTCTTAGTATTCCTCATCTATTTTCATGATCAGAATTACGCACTGTGCAGTTTTAAAATCATTTTAATTCTGTATCAAATGCACAAAAACAATGAAATAATCTAATTAGTATTACTTCCTCCTCCATCTTCAGTTTGTTCATGGTCTCAATGCCTTCCCAGACTGAATGGATACCCAGATGACTGATTATGTTTTCTACAAATAATAACAGCCCAATAATATCAGACTAGCTTTCTGTTTATACCCAAAGGGAAAACATCCTGATTTGTACAGGTCCCTGAGCCTCCACCATGAGTGGAATTAGCGTGTGCTCCCCATGCAAAAGAGATTTCAATGTGCCAGACTTTATTAGTGCACCAATGGATAATGGTATCAACTAATTGCTGCTTAGACATTGTTATAATTTGACTTGCTGTTTAAGTTTAGTTTAATTTAGAGATATAGCGTAGAAACAGGCCCTTTGGCCCACGGAGTCCGTGCCGACCAGCGAATCCCGTACACTAGCACTCTTCTACACACTAGGGACAATTTACAATCTTTACCAAAGCCAATTAACCTACAAACCTGCACGTCTTTGGAGTGTGGGAGATAACCAGAGCACCCAGGAAAAAGCAGGCAGTCACGGGGAGAACTTGCAAACTCCATACAGACAGCATCAGTAGTCAGGATCAAACCCAGGTCCCTGGCGCTGCAAGGCTGGAACTCTACCACTGCACCACCGTGCCTCCGTAAGTTGTTTCTCCAGTCATAAAGTGAAGATAATATGGAAAGATGTCCATGAAATGACAAATCAAAACCCTGCTGAATATTGCATGTTAATTGAACATTGCTTAACTTATGTTGTAAGGTTTCCAGTTCCGATGCAAAGTGTATTCTGAGTTGCACATTTCATCACCTCTTCAATTAGTTGAATCAATATAATTGGATTGAATGAAAAGCTTGGCAGTGATTGTTGCATTTGCTTTGTAGCAGTGTCATGTAATTGTGAAAACCGTCATTTCAAATTAGTTATGCAATTTATTGATATGTAATTGATAGTGAATAGATCAGGTAAATGCACCGAGTTTCTTGCCTAGAGTAGGGGAATTGAGAACTTCTAGGATTAAGGTGAGGCGGGGGGGGGGGAAGATTTAAGAGGAAATTGAGGGGTATATCTTTTTACACAAAGGGTAGTGTGTGTATGGAACGAGCTGCCAGAGGAGGTACTATTGCAATGTTTAAGAAACATTTAGAAAGGTACATGGTTAGGATAAGTTTAGAGGAATGTAGGCTAAATGCAGGCAGGTGGGACAACTGTAGAAGGGACATGTCAGTCGTTGTGGGCAAGTTGGGCCAAGACTCTATGACTATAATTAACTACATTCTTCATTTTTTCAATGTCCTGATCAAAACCGCACCATGTACAAAATCTATATTTAAAAAATGCCACAAGACACCAAATTTTCAGTGAAAAAAATGACCTAATATTTTTTTAATTTTCAAGTATTTAGGTCATTTTTCACAGAAACTAGTGTCACAGGTAGATGGGGTGGTAAAGAAGTATTTTGGTACATTAGCCTTCATCAATCAATATAGAAGTTAGGACATTATGTTACTGTTTTATAATACATTGGTGAGGCCACATTTGGAGTATTGTGTTCAGTTTTGGCCACACTGCTGTAGGACAGATCTCATTATGCTGAAAAGAGTGCCGGGAAGATTTATGAGGAGGTTGCCAGGACTCCAGGACCCAGGCTGTAGGGAGAGGTTGAGCAGGCTAGGATTTTATTAATTAGAGGGCAGAGGGCCAAAAGTGTGCTTTGTGGTTTGTATTAAATCATGAGGTAAATTAATAGGGTGAATGCACAGACATTTTTTTACCCAATCTAGGAGAATCAAAAAGCAGGTTTATGGTGAGAAGGGCAAGAATTAATAGGAACCTCTGGGCCAACTGTCCACTCAGGATGGTGGGGTATGGAATGAGCTGCCAGAGGAAGCAGATACTATAATAGTATTTAAAAGATACTTGGATAGGAAAGGTTTAGAGGGACATTGGCCAAATGCAGGCAAATGGGATTAGCTTAGATGGGGCATTTTGGTCAGCATGGATCAGTTGGGCCGAAGGGCCTGTTTCTGTGCTGTATGACTCTGACTCCAAGTATTTACATTTTTTTACATGTGCTACTTTATCTAAAGTCACCTGTTAATTGCATGGCAAATATGTACGTGCAAAGGTGAAGGTTTTTCAAGGCACTTCAATACGTTCAAGAATAATAACTGAGGTTGAAAGGTTTGGTTGTCAGGCAGTGTTAGGGGCAATGTGAACATTGAAGTAGAACCATGAAAAAGTTGAAAATTGGCCAGTATATCCCATCCACAAAAAAACGGACAACTTCAGTCTGAATAATTGCTTCCCAATCGGTCCACTATTATCAGCAAAGTGCTGGAATCACCAGCAATGCTATCAATAACCTTCTCACGTGTTCAGTTTGGATTTCAGCAAAACCCTTGGTTTAGTTTAGTTCAGTGTAGAGATATACCATGGAAACAGGTCCTACAGCCCACTGAGTCCATGCCAACCAATGATCACCTGTACACTAGTTCTATGTCATCCCAGTTTCAGGTCCTGCACACTAGGGGCAATTTACAGAAGCCAACTAACCTGCAAGTCTTTGGAATGTGGGGAGGATACCAGATCACCCAGTCAGACTATACAGCCAGCACCCATAGTCAGGATCAAACCCTGGTCTCTGGTGCTGCAAGGCAGCAACTCTACCGCTGTGTCACTGTGCTGTCTTACCCGGTTCCAATGGTCCAAACATGGATATAGTGATAAATTCTAAAGGGGAGGTGAGAGTGACAGATCTTGGCAGAAACAAAGCATTTCTCTAGGAGAGTTGTCAAGGCAGACCCCACTTGACTGAGAGTGATATTAAGGCACCCTAATAACAATTAAGTTAATTGTAGCAATGTTACAAAATTTTGAGATTTTAAAAATCAAGTCTGCAAATTATCCCATCAGATAAAGCATAAAAAGAAGCTTAATTTGACTTTCATAATTTACTTTCATATCTTCAGTATTAAAGAAGTTATGGCCATTTTCATACTAGGAAATTAACATCTTGTTCCCCATTGCCTTTCCATTGACTTAATTCAAAAGCTGTGATCTAGGACAGTCTAAAGCCCACAACTTTCTTAAGAATTAAGAGAACTCAATGAAATTTTCAGTTATTATAGATTGAAGCATTCTGAAACAAATATGAAACAATCTTACTTGGATGACCTGAAATTAAAGCATATAATTAGTTAGTTACCTAATTGTAGCTAATTACAAAATTCAATTACGAGATCTAAACATCAATCCATTTCTTAAGAAAAGATTAACATTTTTAAATTGCCTAAGTGTCCAAATAACATTCACACAATAATTCACAATATAACATGAATTTTAAATCTCATTTTCATGAATTTATAGGCCAAATGAAAGGAATTTAGTGTTTAATTCCTGTAAATTAATGGCCATTTAAATCAACTTGCGAGTGGGTTTTAGTGGAATGCGATAGATTAGAACGTTGCGGTTTGAGGTGAAGTCGGCAAGAAAAACACTGCCGGTTCGTATATATCTTTTGTCCCCATTTCACAAAATAAAAATGTGATTAAATGCTTCTGAAGAAGCACGTTTTTATGTAAAAATAAACCGTGCACTTTATTTTCTCACCTACGTAAAATCCTTCCCGTTGTCGGTGCTCACGGCTTTAGAAGATGATTTTTAAATTACTCTAGCTAATAAATAATCTAGCGTGATTTAAAATACCTTCATAAATCAAATGTCGGAGTGATTTTTCTTCAGCAACAAAATCCCCTGACATGGATCGATTTGCTCTGTCTGTAGAAAAACGGCACTTTAAACATGCCCCCCTCTAAAAGGCGCCAAAGTCACGCACACGGGGAGCGGCAGAACTGCAAAGCTGCTCAAGGTAAGTTTTGTAACATACCTATTAATTGACAGCAATGGGAAGCCACTTAAATGATTGGAGCCATGCCTTGATCAATGGGAGATGGGTGTGATTGTCAGTGGTCAATCATCTCTAGCCCAGGACGTCACTACCAGAGTTCCTTGGGAGTGTGTTCAAGAAGTAATCACCTTCAGTTGCTTCATCAATGACTTCCTTCCATCAAAGGATCGGAAGTAGGAATCCAGGAGCAGCACAGTGGCGTTGCTGTCTGACAGCACCAGAGACCTGGGTTCATTTCTGACTGCAGTGCTGTTATACGGAGTTTGTATGTTTCCCTGTGACTGCGTGGATTTTCTCCGGGTACTCTGGTTTCCTCCCACACTCCAAAGATGTGCAGGTTTGTAAGTTAATTGCCTTCTGTAATTTTCACAAGTGTGTAGGATAGTACTAGTTTACAGGGTGATTGCTGGTCGGCGTGAACCCGGTTTCCATGCAGTATCTCTAAAACTAAAACTAAAACTAAACTAGCTGATAATTATATAATACAAGTTCCACATACCACTCCTCAGCAAATGAGTACACAAAACAAAGACTGAAAAACATTAGGGCATGGGCTGCTAAGCGGCAAGTTGCATTTACTCTGCCGTGTCAGGCATTGACCATCTCCAACAACCACACACTGCCATTAAGTACGGTTCTAATTCACACCATCAACATCTGGGATGTCACTATTGATGAGCCATTCAATGAGGTCACATGAATACAAATCAATTGAATTGCAAACACTGGAAATCAGAAACTAAAGCAGGTCACGTTGCAATCTCTCAGCACAGCAGAGCTACTGAGTCTTTACAGCTTTTTTTAGCCACATCAATACTGTAGCTACAAAAGTGATTCAAAGGCTAGTTTAGTTTAGTTTATCGTCATGTGTACTGCGTTTTTGAGTTGAGTATAATTTATTGTCACCTGTACCGAGGTACAGTGAAAGCTATTATTGCTAACCAGTCAGCGGAAAGATAAATCATGATTACAATCGAGCTATCCCCAGTCTATCTCCAGCAAGGTAGATAGTCAGGACTGCTCTCTAGCAGTTGGTAGGATGGTTCAGTGGCCTGTTAATAGCTGGAAGACACTGTCAATGAATCTGGAGGTGCGTGTTTTCACACTTCTGTACTTCTTGCCAGATGGGAGAGGGGAGACGAGGGAATGGCCGGGATCCTGTGGCAAGTTGCTCATCATCTGAATTTACAAAGTCTATCCATTTTCTGCAAGATACAAGAAAAGACATTCTGTGATATTGTCCAATTGCTTGAAAGTGTGCAGATGCAATGGCAGTTGTGAAGCACAACAACATTCAGGGGAAAGCAACCTGGAATATTAGTGTCTGACATCCTAAACATCAATGTTGTTCACCGCTGGCACAATGGTTCGAGTTTGTTCCATCTACATGATGGTATAGCACAGCGGTAGAGTTGCAGCCTTGCAGTGTCAGACACCTGGGTACGATCCTGAATCAGAGTGCTGTCCGCACAGTTTGCACATTTTCCCCTGTGACGGCATGGGTTTTCTCCGGGTGCTCCAGTTTCCTCCCACATACCAAAGACGTGCAGGTTTGTAGGTTATTTGGCTTCTGTAATTGGACACTAGCCTAGTGTGGATGATAGAACCAGTGTGAACGGGTGATCATTGGTCGGCACAGACTCGGTTGGCTGAAGAGCCTGTTGCCACGCTGTACCTTTAAACTAAATAATGGCTACGCAGATGGCTGTACAACACAGACGGCTGTGGAAACCAAGTGATTGGGTATTTTTAAAGCAGAGATTGCTTGATTAGTAAGGGTGTCAATGGTTATGGGGAGAAGGCTGGAGAATGGGGTTGAGATGGAAATATAGATCAGCCATGATTGAATGGTGGAGCAGACTCCATGGGCCGAATCCCTAATTCTGTTCCTATGACTTATGAACTAAAGAAATTAAACACAGGACTTGCACACTTTAGATATTCTGACAGCAGCTCCCAAACCCTTGATCTCACCTTCAAACAGGTGGAAGCACTTTCATCTCCCTGGTTCCCTCCTGTTTGCACAGCAGCTTGACTTTGAAATATTTTGTTCTTCCTTCATCATTGTTGCATTAAAATCTTGAAGCTCCCAAGCCAACAGCATTGCGATAGTACTCTCCCTAAAAAATCTGCAACAATTCTCAAAGGTAGCTTACCAAGTTGCAGTTCAAGAAGGGCATGAAATAAAGTTTAGGATGGGCACCAAATCAAGGTTTTGCCTGTGGCATCCAAATATCTAAAAAAAATAACTAGTCATAAAAAACTTCAAACACCATTAGAATCTGAAAATTAGTCCATAAACTATTTAGGTCTTTTATATATTTAGCAGCTAATTGTATGTGATTCTGTCCCATGAGTGAACATTTTCCACATACCAACTGCCAGTAGGCTTTGAGGTTTTTAATACAGAGTGACTTTTATGTCAATGTTTTTTATAACTATGGTGACATTATTACCACAAGTTCATTGAGAAATTATGTTCAATTGCTCCCAGCACCTTGCACAGCCAGTTCATATTGATACACAGTGTACACTCAATGAAAGGACTTTGAACAAATGTTACAGAACCATGATTCCTTAAATGCTGTTACCGAAAGTATGATTAGTGATAAAACAGGTGCTTTTGACACATTTCTGTAGAGAGCTCCTCTCTGATAAACTATTGGTGGCAGAACTACTAAATTAATAACATTGGCATCTTGTGGCCTGCTGGGGAGGAATTAAAAAAACTAATTTACAAATGTTTACATTACATCTTCCCTGGCCAACTAAGAGACGTTTGGATAGGCAAATGGATATGCGGGTAATAGAGGGATATGGATAAGATAAGGCTGAAGGGCCTGTGCTTGTGCTGTACTTTGCTTTGTTTCATAGGAGATCACTGCCTACTCTGTAGTCTAAGTTGTGTCCCTGGTCTGATGTCATAAGGGGCAGGAATAGAATTAGGCCATTTGGCCCATCAATTCTACTCTGCCATTCAATCATGGCTGACCTATCTCTCCCTCCTAACCCTATTCTCCTGCCTTCTCCCCATAAGCTCTGACACTCATACTAATCTAGAATCTATCTATCTCTGCCTTAAAAATATGCACTGACATGGCCTCCACAGCCTTCTGTGGCAAGGAATTCCACAGATTTGCCACCCTCTTACTGAAGAAATTTCTCCTCATCTCCTTCCTAAAAGAACGTCCTTTAATTCTGAGGCTACAACCTCTAGTCCAAGACTCTCCCACCAGTGGGATCTTGTTCTTCCTTTATCACAATCCGCCAAAGGCTGCACTGGTACATTGAATGTAGTGGTGAATTTCAGCATCGTTGTCTACTCTTGCTGAATTATGGTTCTTGAGATGTGAGGAGCAATCCACATGCTATATTTAAGAGGGAGTTAGATGTGGCCCTTGTGGCTAAGGGGATCAGGGGGAATGGAGAGAAGGCAGGTACAGGATACTGAGTTGGATGATCAGCCATGATCATATTGAATGGCGGTGCAGGCTCGAAGGGCCGAATGGCCTATTCCTGCACCTAATTTCTATGTATCTATGTATCTATGTATTTCCCAGGGGCTTGCAATGAACTTTTTGTCAGAAGGCAATGTTGTCGAGTGTGGGCTGGTTGAAAGAGGACCTTAACCTTGCAGGTGTTCAAAGACTGAATTGTTTTGGGTTCTGCGTAAAATTTGAGCTGTCTGCAATGTAAATGTACGCAGTACTCTATCATATTTTAACATTAATTTGCGAATTTTTGAAAAAAGTGAACATTTTTCCTCTTTGCCTTGAACATTATACATTTTTGAATCAGCAATTTGGTGCAAATGAAGAAAAATAATCAATAAAGGGCTTTGGATTTAGTACGTGACGAATGCCTCATTGTCTGAGACAAATGCTAACATACAGGTAGGTATTTGTGTGACACTTGGGCAAATTGTGAAGTCAGGGCTATTATTAAAGCAGCATCTAACCTGGTTGGCAGCAAATATGTGCCCGCCTCTGCAACTGGCACTGCTGTTATAAATAAAGCTGGCTGTGTGCTTTCTGTCCCCAGTGTCACAGTCACTTTTTTTTACCGTGCATGTAGTATATGTACAATTATACAATGTGTCAGTTACTGAGTATTGCTCTTTCTACTAAGAAAAATTACACTGCAAAACGCACAAATTCAAAGTGCAACAATTGCAGGTAGAAACATAGAAAAATAGGTGCAGGAGTAGGCCATTCGGCCCTTCGAGCCTGCACCGCCATTCAATGTGATCATGGCTGATCATCCAACTCAGTATCCCATACCTGCCTTCTCTCCATACCCCCTGATCCCTTTAGCCACAAGTGCCACATCTAACGCCCTCTTAAATATAGCCAATGAACTGGCCTCAACTACCTTCTGTGGCAGAGAATTCCAGAGACTCACCACTCTTGAGACTCCAGAGACTTGCAGCAATTGTTCTGATGGAGTAAAATTGTCTTTTTTTTTAAAGTTTTTTTTATTAATGGTCTCTCTCATGGTTATTATTAAAGTGTGTGGCAGAAGATTTATTTGCAGGCAATCCTTGTATTTTATTCAGTTAGTGTGTAGAAATAAGGAACTGCAGATGCTGGTTTAACAAGAAAAGACACAATATGCTGGAATAACCCCTCAGGTCAGGCAATATCCCTGGAGAACATGGATAGGTGATGTTACGGGTCGGGACCCTTCTTTACACCCCTCTTCAGTCTGATGACGGGTCCCAATCCAAAACGCACCCACCCATTTTCTCTAGGGATGCTGCCTGACCCACTGAATTACTCCAGCACATAGTGTCCTTCCATTTTGTTTAGTTACATACAGAACATAACATTTTTTTTCCAGTTTTATATGATCGATGTGAATTTATCCATGAGAAGCAACGACACAACTGCATAACTGAGGCAGCTTCACTTCATCAGGAAATGTAGATTTGAATGTTCAACATGGTTTTTCGCCAAGTCTTAGCACACAAGGACCATTAGCCTAACGATGCTTATTAAAATATATATTTGTGTATTGTGTAATCAGTGAACCGATCCTATACTCACTACTCTCAGATGATGTTGGCATTTGGACGTTACTTCCCCGCTCAGTTGTGTGTTTAATCTATTTTGCTAGAAGGTACACAAATGTTTGCAGACGAACTTCAGCTACTTTGTCAATCTAAACGTGCTACTCTGGTGCAGCAAAATCCTAACATGCATATTTACAGTAACTGTGTTAGGTCACTGGATGCTTTTAATATTTGGACAACTGTTATTAACTGCATTTATCTTGACACAAGACGTCTACAGGTTTATACTTGCTGTAGTTCCAGTACATAAAGCTTTAAAATAGTCATCTGGACAATTGCACGGGTATCCTGGAATTTAGTTTGGTTCACTATATTGTGATGAATTTCAGTTGCTGTTCCACCAGATTGTCTACGAATTTCCACTTACACGCCTTTTTGGCGCAAAGTTACAAACACTGAATACGTATCTTGTAAAATTCACCAATCAAGACACAACCTGAGAGGTTCATTGTAAACGAGTAACATTACCTGGATTTTAAATGCAGCCGCTCCCAGTAATTTGTTTCTATATGGATCATAAACAGGACTAACAGGAGGATTTATTGTTCCCTCATCCAGAAGGAGCCTTCACTTAATTAAGGAACTCACAATCTATCCTCTTCGGTAAAATACATTTCCAAATGGGTCTGCGGTTGAGGTCTTCATCTATAATACATGTAACATAGTCTATAAACTTCTATTTTAGTTTAGTTTAGAAATACAGCATGGAAACAGGCTCTTCAGCCCACAGAGTCCACACCGTACACTAGCACAATCCTTCACAATTTACAATCTTTACAGAAGTCAATTAACCTACAAACCTGTACATCTTTGGAATGTCGGAGGAAACTGGAGCACCTGGGGAAAATCCACGCAAGTCACGGGTAGAACGCACAAACTCCATACAGACAGCCCCCCATGGTCAGGATCGAACCCAGGTCTCTAGCAGCTATTCTACCATTGCACCACCGTGCTGCCCTTATGATAACATAACTTTCCTCTCTATTCCAATTTTAAATCTGTAAGGCAACTTCTTACAGCCCTTCTCCTCAAATCCTGCAGTCTAGATATCCTTGATCACCGTTTCCTGTGATCTGTGTTTTCACACCTTAGCCTTCCATATCTCTACGTCTCCCTCTCCCCTCAGTCTGATGAAGGGTCTCGACCCAAAACACCGCCCATTTCTTCTTCCCATAGATGCTGCCTGTCCCGCTGGATTACATCAGCATTTTCAGTGTTAACCAGCATCTGCAGTTCCTTCCTACACACTCATCCTGTAGCCTGTTTCTTCCTATGGTTTTGCCCATTCACATCTCCCACGCTCCCTCCCACTGGAGCTGTGCTTTCAGCTCGCAGATCCCACACAGCCAGTTTCCCTACTTCCCCCTCTTATTAAAAAAACATAAGTATTTTGCTCTATGTTTTTTTTGGACTAACATGCATTTTATGCAATTATTTGCCTGTAAATTGACTCGGAATATTTTGTGGAATGCGGATGGCTGTGCGTAACAAGGAACACTCTTATTTGTGGCATCGTTGAAGCAGGAGAAAGCGAGTTTGGCAGGACTGGAAACTGGAACAGCTGGCTTCATGATGCCTGTTGAATACAAGATGGGAGACTCTCGGTTCTAGTTACAGATGGCTGGGAACGTCCATAGTGTGCCAGTAATGCTGGTTTCCTAAGAGGCCAATTTGTTGTAAGGAAAAAAAAAACCTGCTATGGATTTTTTTCTGGAACTTGACAGAATTGACTAGCAGAGAAATTATGATATAATTAACCGTGTTTAAATTGAATTTGATGTGACATGAACAGTTCTGGTCTCTATAAGATAGGGTACATTCCGATTTGCCAACCCCCATTGTGGACATTGGGCTTTGTCTCTGGAACTGGTGCACTACAATGCTGAGAACTACATCTTGCACTCTGTACCTCCCCCTTTGCTCGACCAATTGGAGAAATAGCACCTCATATTTTGCTTGGGCAGCTTACACCCCAGTAGTATCAATATTGATTTCTCTAATTTCACATGACTCTTGCATTCCCTCTTTCTCCATTCCTCCTTCACCTCAGTTGTCCTGTTAGTTTCACTGTTTGCATCCATGTATCCCTTCATTATCACCTCTTCCATAGCCAACAATGGACCATTGTGGGCTCCACCTTCATTGATCATTGATGCCAGCTCTGATTTGTTCTGAACCTTTTCATACATCTAGTTTCCCTCTCCTCTGACAGTCTGAAGAAGGATTTCGACCCGAAACGTCACCTATTCCTTTTCTCCAGAGATGCTGCCTGACCCGCTGAGTTACTCCAGCATTATGTTTCTATCATATTGAGGTTGGCCTGATTGAATTTATGTGTAGCATTATCTGATCTAATTGGCAAGCATGCAGAGCAAAGCTTCCTACTGTGACTTGGTACATGTGACAACAATAGACCTAAATCTATTATGTCAAAGATGTGAGAGAACCAGTGGAAAATGTTTTCCAGCTTGTCACCAGAACTAAAAGGAAAACAAGCTGGGACTAATGTTCCTAAGTTAAGGGCAGGAAATAAACTATTAATTGAAAGGTTTTCATTATTGAACATGGAGATGTTGCTTCCACTTGCAGCTGGTAGGAGAACTAGAGACTCTACCGAATTAATCCTCAATAAATTCAGTTTTCAAAAGAAATTCTTGACCCATAGAGCACAGAAGAGGGAGCATTGAGACAAACAATGGAACGGCTACAACATTACAGACAGCAGAAAGAATTTGTTGATGGGGTTAGTTGGGAAAGAATGTAGTTGGCTTGTTTGAGTCAAGAGTGTTGCATTGGCATCCAGAATGTCCCGAAAGTGAACAATTAAATTTTATTTGCAGCAGCACAACAGATATGTAAACATAGTACTCGGTAAACACCGTAATAAGTAACAAAGACAAGTTCAATGTATCAAAAAACAATCTAGTGTAGGACAAAAACAATGCCCCCAAGTCCAGACCACAATCAAGGCAGTTTATCGTTCGAAGTTTAGTTAGAGTTTGTCGTGTTCAATGGGAAGAAGCTGCTCCTGAACCTGGACATAACTGTTTTATTGCTCCCATACCTTCCCAAAGGCAAGAGGACCTGTTAAATGAAATAGTCCCTTTCCATGCTGTTACTAATTCACTGGAAAATGGTGAAAATTACTTCTGTAGGTTTTCATATAATAATTTTGAAAAGCAACTCAATGACCTTTGTTTATGATGTTTCAATCATCTAAGCTGGTTAAATGTTGTTGATGCCTTGGGCCAATTGCACATCTTCTGTAAAGTTAAGTTGGGAGCTTTGCTGCTTTCTGAGGGTAAACACACAGAATTGTACTCTAGATGTATGTGCTTTTAAATAAAAAAAAGATTCCAAAAGATTCTTTACATTCTGCTATTGTTACTTATTTGCTGATAATTGCAATCATGTATATATAAATAACGTGATTGTTTTGAGTAAAAGTATGTTACTTCTGAAGCTTATTTTGGATAACAGAAATTTCAGTTGAGTTAACAATGTGTTGATGATTTTCAAGAAGTCTTGAAGTTTTCAGCTTGATGTTGTTTGCACATCAACAATTGAGCATTCTTCTCCAGTTTCTCAGAATAAATATTAAAATAAAAATGCCCCAGGAATTCAGGTAATATATTCAATGGGATGCTGATGAAAATGAGTACCGTCTAATGTGCATATTACAGGATAGAAACTTGTCTTGTGTGTGTTAAATATGCAGCACTCTAATCAATGGGCAAACATGTACATTTCAAAGATTGGTTCAAATGGAATAACAAGGACCATGGTGGTATTCTGTTTGCATGATATTGATTAAGGAATAAATATTGGCCAGAACACCAATCTCTGAAATAAAACTATGGAATTTTTTCACCAAGGGAACAGACTTTTACATTCTGCAGATAGGACCTCCAACTGCGTAGAATTCCCTTACTGTTCTGCTCTGGTCTCTGGAGTGGGACGATATTCATACCTCTTATCATTTCTAGACAGGGATGCTTTCCACACACACAGCTGATACCCATATACTATTGCAAGCATTTTTATTTGGTGGCATTCAGGGTAATGTTTGAATATGCCTGCATGAAAGGTAAATATATAATCAGACTGTTTGTGTTGAATGCAGTGTTTACATCAAGTAGGTTGTGTTTGTTCATGTTTCAGCATAGTGGAGGTGCAGCAGGGCTGTCACACTGTGGGCTGAATCGAGTTGGAATTGGTCCATAAGTCAGACTCGTCCAGCGTGAGACAGGGCTGGATGAGAAATGGCGATTGACCTGATACTCCACATTTGGGAAGTATTCCTTAACAGTGAGTAGGTCCTGGATATAAGCTGCTGTGGTCCAGCCCTTTTCAAAACCTTGTGAGTCTTTGACAGGAGGTAAACCAAATCTTAGGAGGGTTTCCTCTTGGTGCTCCGGTTTTCTCCTACACTCCAAAGACATGCAGGTTTGTGGGTTCATTGACTTCTGTGATTTGCCCCTCATGTGTGGGGAGTGGATGCCAGAGTAGGATAACATAGAACTAGGGTGAATAGGTGATAAATGGTCAGCATGGACTCAGTGGGCTGATGGGCCTTTTTCCATGCCAAAGGCCAAAAATTAATTAACTCAGTGGGACAGAAGGAATGGGTAACATTTTGGGTCGAGACCCCCCTTCAGACTTCTTCAGGTTACATCAGTATCTGCAGTGCTTTCCTACACAAAAAAATAAATAACGTTTTCCTCATCTTCAGGTGGGAAATTCTTATTCAAATGAATACAGATCCCGATCTTTCTGCAGATCTAACAACTTGTCGAGGTGGATTCCTCAATGTAAAATGTTACCAAGCAGGGTCCTGGTGCCTGAATCTATCTGAGCTTTTGTGATGGAGCTGTGTGGCAGGATCTGCAATATCGATCACTAAGTGTCTGAGACTGAGAGCAAGTAAAAGTAACCCTGGATCATATTTAAAGGATTGTGGCAGAGCATAAGTTCCATTCTATCTGCCTGTCACAACCAACTCTATTCAGCTCTGTATCTCACCAGTTGGTTTATTTTGCAGAGAAAATTCTAATTCAAGTAGGAGAAGGAATATATATATATATTTACAGAAAGTATATCCTTCTTGATTTTAAAATGGACCCAGATTTTGGAAGGGTTCATCTTTTTATAGTTGATGTAAATTGCCTTTTGTTGACATTTTAAGTTTTCAGAAAAAAATAATACATGGCGGCATGGTAGTGCAGCGGGTGAGTTGTTGCCTTACAGCGCCAGAGATCCGGGTTTAATCCTGACCTCGGGTTCTGTCTGTACGGAACGTGTACATTCTCCCCGTGACAGTGAGGGTTTTCTCTTGGTGCTCCGGTTTCCTCCCACATGCCAAAGATAGTTTATTTGGCTTTGGTAAAATTTGTAAATTGTCCCTAGTGTGAAAGATAGTGCTAATGTACAAGGATCACTGGTCAGCATAGACTCATTGGGCTGAAGGGCCTCCTTTTTCTACGCTGTATTTCTAAACTAAACTAGACTAAACATGAGAAGACTTGCTTCATCTGATCAATAGTCTTTAAATAAGTAACAATAGCAGAATGTAAAGAATCTTTTGGAATCTTTTTTCTAGTCTGAAGCTTTTGCGGTAGTTCTTCAAGGAATCCCTTGCGAATAAAACAGATCAATTAATGGAACTCTAAGCAGAATTGCTTTAAGCTAGTCCATTAATTCTCTGCAATGCAGAGCACTTGGTAACAATAAATGCCATTTGGAAAATGGACTTTAAAAGGAGTGAAGATTCAGCAGGAACTATTTACAAAGAATCATATGTCAGAAATGTCAACACTTATCTTATTTAGAGGCTGCAGCAAGAATATTTAGCTGATGTTTGGTCATAATAACATGTATAAGAGAATGAGTTAATAATTCATAAAGTGGGGTTGGAAAAGTATATGGGGCCAACACAGGGAAGTAGAATTGGTATAGATATCAGCAGAGGTGTTATATGCCTAAAGATCTCTCTTCATTTTAATCTCTATAATTATTTATACATACAGTCACCTCTTTCCCTGTAAATATTGCCTGACTCCAGTATTTTCGTATTCCCCTTTTTTAAATTTTGGATTTACAATATTTTGCTTTTGCTGATAACAGCCAATCAACTGGTTGAGCTAATAGTAGTGAATTAGGATGGATTTAAGATTATGCACGTCGAAACAAGCAATGTGAAATTTGCATACACAATATATTTTAAGTCATTGGCAATAGTGGGTAAATAAAATCAGAGAGAATAATCTTCTACATTCACTGTCAACAAAAAACAGTTTTCGGTCACGGTAATTGGATATTGGTTTGCGTTTGAGAACCAATGAACTACTCATTGGAATAAGTTACTAAAATTTTATGATTTCATTTTCAAGTGGCATTAAAAAAAAACTATAAACAGCCTTAAATACAATAAATATGATGGTACTTATGTTATGGAGTAAACTCAAAGAAGAGAAGGCAATTACTCTAGCAACATAATAGAAATTGGCAACTGAAACTTGTAAAATAGATTAAACTGGAGTTGCTGAATATTAATTTTAATCGTGATAATTGTATCATTGATATCCCCTGTGGCGTCGACTTTGTGGATTGGAGAGGAAAAAGAGTGTCAGGAAATAGTTAGATTATGTGAAATGGCATTAGGCAGACAGAATCACATTGAAGTCAATTCACTGGTTAATTCCTTGGATGATTTTTCCATTCTAAAGCAAGAGTGTTGAGTCTCCAGTTTCAACGATATGAGTAAAAACAAAATTGTACATAAATGTGGATGGTAATTAGCAGACACTATATATTTACTTCCTTATAGAGTCATGCAGTCAAACAGCACAAGAACAGGCACTTTATCCCAACGTCCATGCTGACCAAGATGCCCCATCTATGCTAGTGACATTTATCCTTGTTTGGCCCATAACTGTCTAACCCTTTCCTACCAATTTAATTGCCCAAATGTCTGTAAAGGTTATTAATGTACCTGCCTCTGGCAGCTCTTTCCATTTACCCACCACCCCCCATGTGAAAAAACTGCCCTTCAGGTTTATGTTAAATCTTTTCCCTCTCATCATAAACCTATGCCCTCTAGTTCTTGACTCCATTGCCCTGGGAAAAATAATTTGTGCATTCATCATATTTATTCCCCTCATGTTATTAAACACATCATGGTTGGTGATAATAATTCAGTTGAGATGGAATTTAGATCAGCTCAAAATAATACTCTTGCTGACAAAGATTATTCAAGATCAAAGGTTCATTTAGGTATGTGCAAGGGAGAACCTCTCTTGAAGTAACGAGTATCTGTAACAATCTTTGTGCACCTCTGAGATGGGATGAAACCAGACATTGATACAATCATGTTCCAGAAGTCCTTGTTAGTCGTCGTTTGAGCTCTTGACAATATTTTCTTTTTATCAACACACATATCTGACTTTCATTACCCTGATGGCTTCCTCTTTGACCCTGTCCCGATGTTCAACCTGGCTATACCTTGACATTTACTACAAACCATGTGTTTCCCTGAGCTAGCGAGAGTACACTTCATCCTATCCTACGTCTTCTGAGGATGTCACTTCCCCTTATCTCATTTTCTTTGTCACCATCGCATCAGTTCTCAAGATGAGACTCGCGCTGTAGAATATCCTCCTCCTTCAGTAAATGGGTCTCCTGCAATCTTTAATATCGCCTCTTTATTACATTGAACATTGCTAATGCCTTTTTATTATCATTCAGAGACATAACGAGGTTTAGTCATCAGCCTGCAGTTTTAACTGTTTCACTTACTCTGACACATCAGACTGAATAAGCTTGTGGATTTATTCATCAAGATTATTTTTCATGCAATAATAACGTCTTCAAAATTGTGTCATGCAGGTAAGATTTAGGCATGGGTTGCATCATGACCATTGTTAATTTTAAAGAGCACACTATTAACTTATACATAATCACACACGGAAGCAGCACAAATCTGAAGAGATGACACCATTGAATCACATTGATACCAATTGATACCATCCATTGATCCATTGATACAAATCTTAGTTCTTCGACGAACACTCAAAATTATGAATGAATGAATGAATAAGTTTATCGGCCAAGTATTCACATACAAGGAATTTGCATTGGTGCTCCGCCCGCAAGTGACAACATGACATACAAGGACAGTTAGGAATTACATAAAACATTAAACATTAATAATAAAACATTATTGATGAAACATGCAAATTAAATAAAATACTAGAGCAAAAGGAGGCTACAGATGTCTGGTTATTGAGTAGAGCTACTACTCATGGAAAAAAAAAGCTGTTTTTATGTCTGGCTGTGGCAGGTTTGACAGTCCGGAGTCGTCTTCCAGAGGAAAGTGATTCGAAGAGTTTTTGGCCAGGGTCAGAGGGGTCAGAGATGATCTTACCCGCTCGCTTCCTGGCCCTTGCAGTGCACTGTTCGTCAATGGAGGGAAGGTTGCAGCCAATAACCTTCTCTGCTGATCGGACAATTCGCTGCAGTCTCCAGATGTCGTGCTTGGTGGCTGAGCCAAACCAGACCATGATGGAGAAGGTGAGGACAGACTCTACGATGGCCGTAAAGAATTGGACCATCATTGCCTGTGGCAGATTGTGCTTCCTCTGCTGCCGCAGGAAATACATTATCTGTTGTGCCTTTTTGATTGTGATTGCGGTTAATTATAATATTTAGTTTAGTTTATGGTCAAGTGTACCGAGGTACAATGAAAAGCTTTTGTTGTGTACTAACCAGTCAGTGGGACGACAACACATGATTACAATCGAGCCATCCACAGTGTACAGATACATGATAAAAGGGTTAACGTGAATAACATTTAGTGCATGTTAAAGTCCAGTAGAGTGGGATTGAAGATAGTCCAAATACAATGGGTAATAGCTCAGGACTGCTCTCTAATTGTTATCTGCATCTTTATGAGATGTTTTAACGTTCTGAACTCTTTCAAAATACTCGACATAATGGATTACTTTTGAATTGCAAGAGCATTTTATATCGGTAAAAATAACCTTGCCCAATGTCAACAGGTTTATTCATTTTGCAGCTGTGTCACTGTAAGAAAAGCATCATTCTGTCACCCGTTATTTTCCAGAAATGAAAGAGCGACGTCTAATTATTATTTTTTTCGTTGCTCTACAGTTTCAAATGTGAGGGTTGAGCATAATAACCTGACAGCTACTTGCTCTCCAAACAGAATATGTTGGAAAGACTCGGCAGATCAAGCAACGTTGGTGGAAAGAAAAACAGAGTTCATGTTTCAGGGCAAAGGCCCTCTGTTAGAACTGGACTTTCCAGCATTCCCTCTCCATTTAGTTCAGATTTCCATCAGTTATTTTTGATGTTCAGCAACTTGCTCCTCTTTTAAAACTGATCATGGGCTTTTGAGTTGCAATAGCATTTGCAGTCTCGACCCGAAACGTTGCCTATTTCCTTTGCTCCATAGATGCTGCCTCACCCGCTGAGTTTCTCCAGCACTTTTGTCTACCATGGGCATTTGAGCACTGATTCGAAGCACTTTGATAGCACATGGAATATGGTTTCACTTCTCATCCAAATGGCAAATGGATGTTTAAAGTTCAGTGAAATGTAATTGTTTGTAGTGAATATAAAAGTGTAAATAAAATTAAGGTGATACTGAATTACAATACAGAGATCTATGTTGTAAAGTAGGTTGTGGTGGCACAGTGGCTGGGTGGGTAGAGCTGCTGTCTCACACTGCCAGAGACCCAGATTTGATACTGACCTCAGGTGCTGTGTGTGTGGAGTTTGCACGTTTTCCCTGTGAACATGTGGGTTTCCTACAAGTGGTCCGGTTTCCTCTCACATTCCAAAGACGTGCAGGTTTGTAGGTTAATTGGCCTCTGTAAATTTCAGGGAGTATGCAGGGAGTGGATGCAAAAGTGGGATAACACAGACTAGTGCAAACTGGTAATCAATGGTCGGCATGGATTTGGTGGGCTGAAGGGCCTGTTTCCATGCTATATCTCAAAACGAATCCAAAAAAAAATGGGACAGTTGAAGACTATAATCTGCAAGTTCTATGCCTTCTGGGAACAAAGTTTATAAGACCTGCATAACCATGTTTATTTCTAGTTTAAGTTTTAGTATTAGAAATACAGCGTGGAAACTTGTGTCTTTGGTCCACTGTGTCTGTACCAACCAGCGATCAAACATGCACTAGTTCTATCTTGCACATGAGCAACAATTTACAGAGGCCAATTAACCTACAAACCTGCATAGCTTTGGATTGTTGCGAGAAACCAGAGCACCCGGTGAAAACCCACGAGTCAGGATCAAACCCGGGTTTTTGGCGCTGTAAAACAACAACTCTACCGCTGAGCCACTGTACCGCCCCTGTGTGTAGGAGGTATCTCCAGCTATTCGTATCCAAGTTCTGAGCTTGAGCAGCCACTGTCACTGGGAATTTCCCCGAGCACATGTTCCAGGAGAAGATCCCCCTGCAGCAGAGAGTTAAGTGGAATAGTAAGAAGGTGACAATGCTGGAATTGTCTCAGGCTATGGAACAAATTTCAAAGCTGATAACCCTACGCAGTCTTGACTATTTGTAATTAAATCCGCAAAGGCTGCACGACAACATAAGGAAGTACTGTGATGATTATTGATCAGGGATATTGATGGATCTTTCTGCTTGTCATTGGTCTCTTTGTTTCCTAAATTACTTCTGTCTTTCCACTTCCTTCACCTCCCACCCACCTCACAATCAAAACATCGAACATTCGGCGGAGGCAGAGAGGCACAGCGGTTGCTGCGTCACAGCACCAGAGACTCGTGTTTGATCCTGATTACGGGTGCTATCTGTACAGAGTTTGTACGTTCTCCCTGTGGCCGCGTGAGGTTTCATTGGGAGCTCTGATTTCTTCCTACATTCCAAAGACATGCAGGTTTGTAGGTTAACTGGCATCTGTAAATTGTCCCTAGTGCGTAGGATAGAACTTGTGTATGGGTGATCGCTGGTCAGCGCAGGCTTGGTGGGCCAAAGGGTCTGTTTCCATGCTGTATCTCTAAAAAGAAATCTTGCTGACATCCTTTCCTGTACATCGGAGAGTTTATACTCCATGCACGACTGGATGGAGAAAGAATGCTGCCCTTAAAATGGCACCATTCTCACAGGAGGTTTGATTCACACTGATGGAGAAAGTGGAAATAATTTAGCATCTGTCACATTTCAGGAAGATTATGGAGGATATTCAATTATCCTAATAAAAGAAAAAATTGTGAAGGATAAATGGGATGAGACTTTTCTAACAAGTATTGTGTAAGGTATTCTTGGTCCATACCAAGTTTGATCCATACAGTAATACCAAAAACAATTCAGGCAGCACCAATGGAGAGGGAATCAGAACCAAATCTGAGGCCAATCAGTCTTCATTTGGGGAAAAAAAACAATGAAGGATTTTGTCCTGAAGAATGGAGTAAGATTTAAGGCATAGTAACATTAAGTGATATTTTTCAGGCTCGGTGCATTTTCTAATAATAGATACTGTGATAAGACTGAGTATTTCATCCAGGTTAGGACAATTTGCTTCATGTTCCCACATTTATCCCCTTCTTGATCCATCCTCAAATAGAAAAACTGTACATTTGAGATTCTTATGCTCACAGCATTGGTTGGGTTGTTGTATGAAAACAAACTATGGTTGTTCTGATGCGGTTTGTGTTTGAGTCGGTTTTTAATTTTATTTGCAAGCAGGTGTTTTATCAGTAAACTTTCCAGGTTTAAAATGGTGGAGGAAGGACAAATACATGTTATGCTTGATAGTGAGAAAGGATATCATTCCGTTTTAAAGACATTTAGAGTATTGCGTTCAGTTCGAGGCACCATGTTACAGGAAAGATGTTGTCAAGTTGAAAAGAGTACGGAGTAGATTTACGTGGATGTTGCCAGGACTACACAGTCTGAGCTATTGGGAGAGGGTAAGCAGGCTGGGACTTCAATTCTTGAAGAGCAGGAGGAGGAGGGCTGATCTTATAGAGGTGTACAAAATCATGAGCGGAATAGATCGGGTAGACGCACCAAGCCACTTGCCCAGAGTAGGGGAATCAAGAACCAGAGGGCTTAGGTTTAAGGAAAAGGTGGAAAGATTCAATAGGAATCTGAGGAGCAGATTTTTCACTCAAAGGGTGGTGGGTTTATGGAATGAGCTGCCAGAGGAGGTAGTTGATGCAGGGACTATTGCAACATTTAAAATGCAGTTAGACAGGTGCATGGATAGGAGAGCTTTACAATACAATACTATTATTTATTATCATTTGAACCTCAAATGAAGTTCAAACGAAATTTGGTTTCTGCAGTCATGCAACAAGAACCAAGACACACAACCAATACAATTTATACAAACATCCATCACAGTGAATCTCCTCCTCATTGTGATGGAAGGTAAAGTCTTGTCTCTCCCCTGTGTTCCATTCTTCTCCCGATGTTAAAGCCCCCGGCGAGCGATGGCAAGTTCCGCGGGCATTAAGGCCGGGCCGGGCAATGTAAGGCCCCGTTCCGGGTCTTAATGTTGGAGACCGCGGCGGGCGATGGCAAGTCCCGCGGCCGGTAATGCCTCGCTCCAGGTCACCCTCAACCCCGCAACTCGGGCGGGAGAAGTTGCCGTTGCGGGAGTTCAGAAAAGTGGTCTCCCACCAGGGACCCGCGAGCTCCCTATGTCACCATCCACCGGGCCTGCGGCTGGAGCCTCCGAGCTCCGGAGTCGGGTCCCAGCCGCGCGTCACCACAGCTCTCCACGCTCCAAAGCCGGCCAGCCCCACGATGGTAAGTCTGCAGGTTCCGTGACTGGAGCCCCCAGGTCGTTCTGTTTGGAGGCCGCTCCACGATGCTAGACCCCAACGACAGCAGAGACCCGACAGGGAAAAGGTCGGGTCACCCTTACAGGGTAGAGATTAAAAGTTTCCCCCACCCCCCACATAAACACAGCTAAAAATATAAAAAAAACACATCAAACTATACATTCAACGGGACAAAAAATTAAAAAAAGACAGACAGACTGCAGAGGCCGCTGCAACGTCGGTTTTAGAGGGATAAAGGAGAGCTTTAGAGGGATATGGGCAAGTGGGACGAGTGTAGATGGTGCATGTTGGTTGGTGTGGGCAAGTTGGGCCGAAGGCCGAAGGACCTCTTTCCATGTTGTATGACTCAGATACTCTTTGAATATGGATTGGAATCAGAACCGCAATTGAACATTGGAACATTGCAGAAGAGGTTGAGTCACGGAATAAATGTATGGTCAAACGTGGAAAAACTGGACATCCTAACACAAACCTGCATGAATAGCTTAACTTACATAAGTTTAAAGAAAAAAGGTCTTATGGCATCTTCGGGTTATTAGATAATTGGTAGTTCTCATCTTTCAAAATTAAAAGTGAAAGCTGGGAAGGTGTGTGGTTTAGGTTCTCAAGTGTGTCCAGATTGAAATTGTGGAGTTTCTGCGACTATATTCTGATCCTTCTTGGGTATGGAGTGATGGAACCAGGCAAACATCAACTTGAAAAAACAAATGTGAAATGATAAACCCAACAACCAGCAGGACCATCAGCCAAACATTGATGATTGGGAAACTCTCAGGGATAATAATTCTGCACATAATTAATCACCGATTGGAAATAATAAGTGCCAACAAATGAAACCAAGCATGCATTTGTTCAAGACAAATCATTTAACTTGGCACTCTTCTCCGAAAATGCTTTAAAATGAAGACGCAAGTAATTGCAGATACTAGAATCTTGAATAAAACACAAAGTACTGGAGTAACTCGGCAGATCAGGCAGCATCTCTGGAGGACACAGATAAGGGTCTGAAGAAGGGCTCCAATCCAAAACTTTGCCTATCCATGTTCTCCAGAGAAGCAGCCTGACCCGCTGAGTTAATCCAGCATTTTGTTTTAATTTTTCAAAAAGCGAGTTCATACAGGTAATGCAGTTGATGATGCATTTATGGACTTTCAAAAGTATTTGCAATGTATCACTTTCATAGTGAAAATCTGGCTCGAATTCAAAATTAATAAAGCTGCAGAAAATAGGTTACGGTTGAACAATAATTTCTTAGGCTGGAGGGAAGTATCTCGATGTTCTTCAAGCATCTCTGTTCGAACCAATGTGTATCTGATCTGTATTGATGACCTAAAATTGAAGCTAGAGGGCAAACTTTGAAAATGTTCAATTGATACGGCACTGAAATACAGTGAAAATAGAGAAATCTATAATATCTAGCGTTAGATAAACATGACCAGACGAGCAGGTTCATGCAGCAGCTGAGGTTAGTGTGGAGAATCATTGATGTTTGTAGGAAAAACCAGAGAGAAGTGAAATGTAGCCACAGGTGACTGCAGATGCTGGAATCTTAAGCTTAGAACAAAGTGCTGGAGGAACACAGTGGGTCAGGCAGCATCTGAGGATGGAAAAGGACAGACTGTGTCTCAGGTCAAAACACTTCCTCAGACTTCAGAAGTGAAATGCATGATAAGAAAGTATGTGAAATGCATGTGAAAGTATCAAAGGTGTGCAAGAACATAGACAGCTAGAAATGTACCTGCACAATATTAAACATAGCAGGGTTGTAGAAATAGGTTTTTATAAAAAGCTATAGAGCCTTTAGCTTTATTAAAAGAGTTCATAAAGCAACACAGTGATGCACAAAAGTGCATGTAGTTTAATTATGGGCCAATCATTTTTGGATGGGTGTCAACACTTGGAAATGGATGCAGAGGAGATTAATGAGAATGATGCAAGGGTTGAGAAACATTTGTAATTCTTGGAATAGATGAACAAGATTTGGAAAGCTATTCAAAATCAGGAATGATTTTGAGGGAATAACTAAGGGAAAACTAGTTCTATTGAGACAAAGGTCAATCACTGCAGGACACAGGTTTAAAGTGATTGGTAAAATAACCTGTAGACCATTGATGAAACAATGTTGCACTATTTTGCAGCCCCAGTGGTGACATTCAAAAGATAGATGGACAAATCCTGAAGGGCAAATGCTTACAGGACAATGGGGAATGTGCACTAGAGTGGGATTAATTGGATAACTTATTTCTGTGTTAAATCATACTGTGGTTTAAATGGGCATTGGGAGTTTAGAACAGAATGAGCAAAATCAGCATAAACTGTACACTAGGGATGCAATTTTATTAAGCAGGCTGAAAATGCATTGGCATCATTGGAGATAATCAGTAAGATGGAACAAATATATTCACAATACCATTTTGGATATTATTGCTAGTTTAGATGTAACTGTTCAAAATTGCAGCTTTAGACTGAGATTCCAACCTTACTTAAAGCTGGAGGGATAAGGAAACGTGCTGATATGGGATATCTTTGACTCAGACCCACCATAATGATCTCTTAATTGTTTTTATCAGCTGCATTATAAGCCATCATTCTAAATACTATTAAAGATTTACTATCAAAAATTATGCCTCCGTTGACGAGGTACATTTTTCATACTTGTCACCACTGCTCAATTTTCATTACAGTAATTATACTGAATAGTTAAGTTATTGAACTCTGATTGTTGCCAAGTAACCATCGGATGTTGAGCACAAAGGTCAAAATCTTTACAAGCTGCTCTTTTTTAACTGTAGGCATACTTTAATTTTAATCCTTCTATACTTGTTGGAGTTTAGCTTAATTTCTAGGGCTCCGCTGTTATTCCTCGGTAATTCTCTTTGCCACACCTTCAGATAAAATGGGTTTCCAGTTTTCTGATAGTTACTGAACTAAGTGCTGGCAATTAGCTGCTACCTGGTAAGCACATTCTGGATACTGGAACCCTGGAAACGTATATCACTATTTCATTGCTTAACTTCAATTGGAGTCAAATGGTGAAGCCAATTGGAGGCACAGGGGCACAGCAGTAGAGTTGCTACCTTACAGCAGAGACCCAAGTTCGATCCTGACTCTGCGAGCAGTCTGTATGGAGTTTGTACATTCTCCCTTTGAATGATAAACGGAACACAGGTACAGGATAAGGGTGTTTGAAATGATAAGCAGTCAAAAACGTTTTGAACAGAGTAAGGTGGTAATTATGTAGGAAGGAACTGCAGATGCTGGTTTAAATCAAAGATAGACAGAAAATGCTGGAGTAACTCAGCGGGACAGGCAGCGTCTCTGGAGAGAAGGAATGAGTGACGTTTTGGGTCGAGACCCTTGTTCAAACCCAAAATCTCTCGCTGAGTTATTCCAGCATTTTGTGTGTAAGGTGCTAATTATGACAGTTCAGAATGAGAGAAGAGCAATACCAGAGAAAAAGAGAGCTGATGAGTCGGCAGAATGGATCCGGAAAAATAGGCTGCGAATCCTGGTCAGTGCAACTTGACAAAAGCACGAGTACAGCTTGAGGTGGACATGTTTGAATCAAGAGGGGAAATGTAGGAGAAACCTTGCCTCTGTTGACATAAAATAAAGAATAAAGTTGACCCAATGAGTGTATGCTATTGAATAAATGAATGGATGAATGATACTTTATTAACACATGTGACATGTCACAGTGAAATTCTTTGCATACCATACACAAAGTATGCAACAATGCGCCACGTATAGGGCACTGACAAAGTTACAAAGTGTTGAATGTAGTCCCAATGGTCCCTCTTTGTTCTCCGCGTCCCCCCCCCCCCGCTGACACCGGGTCCCTCTTTGTTCTATGGGCAGCCCCCCAATGCCAGGTCCCTCTTTTCAAAGTGCAGTCTTGAACTGATTTATAGATCCGACAGAGGTTACAAAATCTAAAGCAGCTCCACCCTTTTTTGAAACCTTGCTGGCTAAATGGAGGTGTCTCAAAAGACATGAAGATGGTCTCAGCAACCCATGGGATTGGGCGGAACTGTTTTCTGACCAGTATCACCCTGCTTCTCTCAGTCGCGTGGCATCGCAATTGAGATTTTGATACTGAGATTGGTAACAAGCTGGAGGGAAGAAATGCATTAATGATCTCTCTCGGCTGAAAATCAGACATTAATCATGTTCAGTGCCCTCTTCAGAATGTCTTGTGACCCTTTGATCATTAATACATAATACGTGCAGATGTTTGTCTTAATTATACTTTGCTCACAATTAAGCAGAGCTGGCTGGCAGATGGATCATCCAACCTTTAAAAAAAGATGCACCAATTCTTCACTGTAAATTCCTGTGGATAACAGACAAAGTTTATTGTGATAGGTTCACAGAACATGAAAGTAATGGATCCCATCTGCCATCTCAAGTCTGGACAAACACTCAATTTAACATTGTTACATGCAAAATAATGAATGCTACTGTGGAAATGACAAGACAAATAATCTAGGTTATAGTTTAGCAAATTAGGGATGTTTTAAGATTCAGGAGAACAGTTAAATCATTAGAAGTTTAACTCTGATCTGTTCATGGATTTAACCAAAATGTACAACATAGAACAATAGTACAGGAACAGGCCCTTCAGTCCACAATGTCAAGGCTAACTCTTATCTGCCTGCACATAATCCATATCTCTCCATCCCCCAAAATATGATTGTAATCTAAATGTAGTGGAGGTACATGAAATAAACCAACACTTTTTAAGTGCATGTAGTATTATGAACACAATACCTGGAAACATTGTTTCTCAATGTTTTTGATGTGTCACAAATGATTTTACAGCTCTGTATTTATTTTTGAGTGCGTATGCATGCAAAGATCAAAGTCCTTCAACTCACAGGAAGATATTCGAGAAATTGATCAGCTGCTTAGGGATGAAACCCTGCGTGAAGAACAATTTAAAAAAATTGAAGCTATGTAGCCATGCGCTGAGTTTAAATGTGCTCTTCATTTTTCTCCCATTAATCCATGAGGATGGCAGTCAGAACTGACAGAGCTGGGAGAGTGCCTGGAAGGAGCGTCAAAAACCGGCAATGTGAAACAGTTGAATTAACATCAGTGGATACAGTCATTAACCCCAAGGCCTCAATGGAAGTGTAATTTCAAATGAGTATGTAAATTTTGTTATTTTAAGATAATCAACCAAAGGCAATTCATCCAGCAATGTGGCCAGCTTTCTGCATTGAAACAACATAAAGAAGACATTAAACACATTTTACTTCTTTTGAAAACAATTTTTCGACTGTGAAGAGATTTAGGGAAAAAAAACAAATTACAAGTTAACAAATAATAAAGAAATAACAAACTGAAGAATTCCCGACCCAAAACGACACCTATTCCTTTTCTCCAGAGATGTTGCCTGGCCCGCTGAGTTACTCCAACACTTTGTGTCTATCTTCAGTTTAAACCAGCATCTGCAGTTCCTTGCTACAATTAACAAAGTCTGCTTGATTCAGTTTGGTTTAGTATAGTTTAGTTTAGATTTACTGCACGGAAACGGGCCCTTCGGAGTACCAAGTCCATGCCGACTGCACATTAACACTATCCTATACACAAGGGCCAATTTACCATTTTATCGAGCCAATTAACCTACAACCTTGTACATCTTTGGAGTGCGGCAGGAAACCGGAGCACCCGGGGAAAACCCACGCAGGTCAGGGGGAGAACTTCAATCTGAGAAGAGAAACAAACTTCTGCAAAAAGGTTGAGAGAAGGACTCCAGATGCTGGAATATTGCACAAAAAAACAAATTGCTGCAGGAAGTCCAGCAGGCCCAGCATCTGTGGAGGGAAAATCGACAGGTCGGGACTTTTCAAAAAAGCAAACTGCCAGAGGAGCTCAGTAGATGCAGTAGCATCGGTAGAGCAAAGGCATTGTTGACTTGGATGGATTCCATTGAAAGAGAGTATCATTGACTCGAAAGGAAACTTATATGAATGACGGTGTGAACAACGTCCAGAATTGAAGCCAAAAGAGTATTTCAGAGGGGTTGTAAGACTGAGGGTGACTACGCTTAGAGAATGTCACTGTAGTGAAAGGGTTTATTGACTTAGTTGGGAATCTTAGTGTTCAGTGTTTCTGAACCTGGAGCCCTTGCAAATAAAAGTGTCGTTGAATGAATGGGACATTGTATGAATTTGGAAAGAACAGCAGAATTCCACATGACCTAATTCCCCCATGGAGAGTAAACAAGGATAGCGAGCCAGTAGTGCATTGCAGTAATCTGGTGGTAACAAAGGCAAAGACATAATGTTGCAAACATGAAAATAAGCCTCAATATGATGATCAAAACTCAGTTCAAGTCCAATATAATGCTAGGTTTGTCACTGGTCTGTGTTGGATTTAAATGGTTGCCAGTGAGCGGAATGGTGCGTTCCATACTAATATTTAAATAGAGAATGTCAGATGAAAACCTTCCACTATTGGTTTAAAACAAAATCAAATGAGGAATACATTTATACCCAAATTCTGCTTTTTAGTCTGAAGCTTGTACCTGATATTGCCTTGAAAAGTGAGACTTGAGTTTATCTTGTAGAAGCAAGGAATAATACACTGAACCTGGGTGAGATCAAGCGCAGGCTCGATGATCATTTCTCTGAACACCTCCGCTCAGTCCGCCTTAACCTACCTGATCTCCCGGTTGTTCAGCACTTTAACACCCCCTCTCATTCCTAATCTGACCTTTCTATCCTGGGCCCCCTCCATTGTCGCGGTGAGGCGCAGTACAAATTGGAGGAACGGCACCTCATATTTCGCTTAGGTAGCTTACACCCCAGCGGTATGAACATTGACTTCTCTAATTGAAAATAGCCCTTGCTTTCCCTCTCTCGCCATTCCCTCCCCCTTCCCAGTTTAGTTTAGTTTAGAGATACAGCACAGAAACAGGCCCACCGGGTCCGCACCGACCAGCGATCCCCGCATATTAACACTACCCAACACCCACCAGGGACAATTTTTACGTTTGCTGGCCCAAGCCAATTTATCTACATACCTGTATGTCTTTGGAGTGTGGGAGGAAATGGAACATTTCGGAAAAACCCACACAGGTCATGGGGTGAACAAACAAACTCCGTACAGACAAGCACCCATAGTTGGGATTGAACCTGGGTCTCTGCCACTGCATTCGCTGTGAGGCAGCAACTCTACCCCTCCGTCACTGTTTCTCCCCCAGTCTTAAGGGCCTGTCCCATCAGCATGCAACTCCATGCAGTGAGCGCGACCTAACGTGGTCGCTTGAGCCGTCCGGCCTCGCTGGGCCGGTCCTACTTCGATCGCCGGAGCCGTATGTAGTTGTGTGAGTTGGTCCCGACATTGCGCGGGGCTCCGAAAAACTGACCGTGTTCAAAAATTCCACACGGCAACGGCTTGTCGGCCCGCAGCCATCACAACGCATTACGCACCGCCTCGACGTCGTGCCTCCGTGACCCTCTCTATATGTGCCTCCGCGACCCTCTCTGTGTGTGCCTCCGTGACCCTCTTTCTGTGTGCCTCCATGTCCCTCTCTGTGTGCCTCCATGTCCCTATCTGTATGTCCGCCTCTGATTTTGCGAACTTACCGCGGACATCGCACCAACTGCACGCCACATCGCGCCGCTCACCCGACCTCCGCATAGCCCCCGCTTCCGGTTTGGTCGCGCTCGCCGCATGCAGGTGCATGCTGGTGGGACCGGCCCTGTACGGGGATCACCCGACCTCCGTGCGGCCCCCGCTTCCGGTTTGGTCGCGCTCGCCGCATGCTGGTGCATGCTGGTGGGACCGGCCCTGTACGGGGATCACCCGACCTCCGTGTGGCTCCCGCTTCCAGTTTGGTCGTGCTCACCGCATGGAGTCGCATACTGGTGGGACAAGCCCTTTACTGACTCCGACTACATTCTATCTTTCTCCTGCCTACTCCTCTGACATAAGTCTGAAGAAGGGTCTCAACTCAAAACGTCATGCATTCATTCTCTCCAGAGATGCTGCCTGTCCGGCTTAGTTACTCCAGCATTTTGTGTCTACCTTTGATTTAAACAGCATCTGCAGTTCTTTCCTGCACAGAAATACACTGAAGATAGACACAAAAAGCTAGAGTAACTCAGCGGGTCAGACAGCATCTCTGGAGAAAAGAAATAGGTGACATTTTGTGTCAGACCCTTCTTCAAGGATAACTTGGAATTATTTATGCAAATAAGTAAACAAATCAGTTTACTTCCTCCTGGAAATAATGATTAGAGCAGAGTTGACCCAGAACTAGAGCTGAAACTATATGGAGTGTATTGGTTAGCTGCAATAGCTGGAAGGATTGCGTTATTGATGAAGAGTGATAAATCAATAGAACAGCTCGATTCTTTTTTTCTTCAATTCATTTTCAGGAGGTTATTATTGAAAGCAAGGCTAATATTTATTATCCATTCGTAATTGCTCTTGAGAAGGTGGTAGTGAGCCACTGGTTTGAGGCACTGCAGTCCTTGTGGTCAACTGCATTATTGGAAGTGAGTCTCAATGCTTAAGTCTGGTGGTGATGAAAGGATAGGATCGAATGACATATAACTTGAATGGACTTTGCACCTGATCTTGCTCCATATTCCTGCTACCCTTGCCCTCAACGGCAGAGGTTCGGGTTGGTTCAAAGCTGTTAAAGATGCTATGGCAAGTTGCTTCAGAGCCACTTGTGGACCTTACACACTGAAGCCTAGGGGTGCTGGATTGTGAAGGAAGAAAATACTTATTAAAAGAGGTGTGAGACAAATATTTGTCTACCTTTGATTTTCCAGCATCTGCAGTTCCTTCGTAAACATATTAAAAGAGGTAGGTGGGTTTTAGTCTAGTTAATGTGTTCTAGATGATGTTGAGTACATTGAATATTATTGGTATAGCCCTTATTCAGACAGATTGAGAATATTCCACCAAACCTGTACAGGTCCACCACCGATTTTCCAGCACTTGATTTCAGAGCCTTGTCAGATTATCTGTTTTGCCAGGGACCAAAAGTAGTCACGACCTCTGAGAAGAGTTAAACGGCACCGGAACGGACCGCCTAAGCTGCCAGGAGGCCAAGTTAGCGGTCCACAAAGTCGGCTTCTGAAGTTGGCTTCAGGAACAGTTCTGCCAGCTCCGGCCGGGCTGGAGTTCTAGAGACCCTGTGGCCAGGAGGCAAATTCAACCAAGTGATCAGGTTTTGTTGGAAAATTGGTTGTGAAAACCTGAATCTTGTAAATATTGGAGGCTTTGTGGAATTGAGAGATAAGCAACTCACGACAGGATCACCTTTCACTGTCCTGTTCCTTTAGCTTGAAGTTTTATTGTTGAGATGATTGGGTTTGTTTATAGGTAAAAAATAATTATTACAAAGAAGAGTGGGGACTATTGAGGAGAAAAGTAGGAGTACACATGGATGTGAAGGGCAATGAAGAGTTTGCAGCTGTCTTCATCAGTTGCTTCCATATTTAAAGTTAAGAAGGAGATGGTTGAGACACGAGATATGCTAACATCAAAAGCATGGAGGTATCAGAGAATGTGGTGGAACTTAAGTCACCGTGATCAACTGGGGCGCATCATCAGGTCTTGAGGGAATTCAGGGAGGAAATCTTTTGAACGCTGGATTGGAAAATGTGTTGAGAAATGCGAGTTGAAAGGAAGTACATTTTGTGTTTACTTATTTGCTTTATTACACGTAAGGCTGAATTTTTATTCCATCTCTCCAATTTATGGAATAGATTTGTGAATTCTGAGTGGGTGAGTTTCTGTCACCTGAACTGCCATAACGCAAGGGTCACCTATAATTATGACACAAGGTCTTAAGATGCTACCATATATTTAAAAAAACCAACTATGTGCTGGAGTAACTCAGTGGGTCGGGCTGCATCTCTGGAAGATAATGAATGGGTGACATTCCGGGTTAGGACACCTCTTCAGGGAAGAAGACGTAAACAAGTAGGGTGCATTGTATGGGGCCCAGCTATTCACTACACCTAATCTATATGGTGGTGAAGGAGCAAAATGAAATATTTCTGTGATTGCTGATTACAAAAAACTGGGTGGGATTGTAAGGTGAAGAAACTTCAAGGTGATGTGGGCAGTGTGTAACTTGTAGGATTGTTAAGTTATCTAATCAGTATTATATAATTGGTGACAGATTGGGTAATGTCGATATATAAAGAGGCCAACATGTCCTTGTATACTGAAATCAAACTGCAGATGCAGCAAGCAATTGAAAAGACAGAGGCTTTCATGTACATGCTGAGGTAATGTACTGTATGTAGCTTCCATACCTAAGCATAGAAGTACTTGCCATTGAAGGAATGTAGTGAGATTTCACCAGACTGCTTTCAAACTAATACCAGGACTACTGTTTGTGGAGATCAACTCGGCATTTGTTAACTGGACTACAGAAGAATGAGAGCAGATCTCTTTGAAACCGCCAAAGTTCTGACAGGGCAAGATAAAGTTAATGTTACGAGGATGTTTATCTGTTGGGGCCCCTGATCCAGGGATCACAATCTTAGGAGAAACACAAAACTGCACAGGCTGGTTTTCAAAATAGAACACAAAGTGCTGGAGTAACTCCGTGGGTTAGGCAGCGTCTCTGGAGGACATGGAGAGGTGATGTTTTGGGTCGGAGTCCTTCTTTAGTCTAAAGAAGGGTCTCAACCCAGAACGTTACCTATCCATTCCTTCACAGATGCTGCCTGACCCTCTGAGTTACGCCAAAACTTTGTGCGGTCTTTACCATCTCAGGATATAGGGTAAGACATTTAGAAATAAAATGAGCGGTAATTTCTTTGGCATTGTGATGAAGAGTGGAGCAGAACAATCCCTGCCCATGTAATTGATGAAAAAAAGTATTTGATAGCAAGCATGATAGCATGGCTTACTATGCTGCCAAAACACTCAATGGAATGGCGTTTGCAGATGGATGAAGTAGGTTGGAAGATAGGTTGAGAAGAATGGGGAATAATAGCGTAACATGGAGTTCCAAAGAATGTCATTTGTTACTTTATTAAGCTTTGAACAGTACTGTACTGAGTTAAAAGGAAACCGGAGGCATTCAAGTGCATACTTACAAGAAAGATGTGGGGAACAGTGACCCTTTGGAAGATCTTGAGCAGAGAAGGGAAGTCAAAGATAGAGGGTCCAATCACAAGGACAAAAGTGAGGAATGGAATTTTACATGCAAGGGATGATGACATGAGAAAAACATCGGGAGAGAAAAAAACCCAATGCCAAGTACAGGTGACATTTTGACCAGGGAGAGAAGTTGGGAGGTCAACAGTTAGCTTGAATAGATTTAAGATAACAGAGGGTAGATCTGGCGGACAAATTGATGTTGGGAGAAATCAATGTAGGAAATAGATCAAATGTGGAGAAAGGTTAAAGAGTTTATAGTTCTTCCTGTGACCGTTTGGGTTTTCTCCAGGTGCTCCGGTTTCCTATCACATTTTCAACTCCTAGCTTTTCACCGTACCTCGGTACACATAACAATAAACTAAACTGAACTAAACATTCCAAAGATGTGCAGGTTTGTAGGTTAATTACCTTCTGTAAACTGTCCCTGGTGTGTAGGGTAAAACTAGTGCATAAGTGATCGCTGATTGGCGCGGACTCAGTTGGCCGAAGGGCCTGTTTCCGCGCTGTATCACCCTATACAAAATAAAACATTTTACAATTATACATTGTTGTTAGTGTCTCAAATGTTAACAACTAATTAAGAGTGCTTATGTTCATTATTTAAAATACTCTGAACTTACAGTTCTGTAAACATTGCTGTGCCTGCTGGCAGCGACCTGTTCATGAACAACCCGGGGGGAACTTGATCTTAATCTGCAGATTTCTTGCTCCAGAAGTATCCTCCCTTCCTTGTTCTCTTATTCTCTTTCAAGCGCTGTGGGGAGCAGCCTTTTTTTCTTCAGTACCTACCCACTGTGGCAGAACTAAGGAGAGGAACCTGTTTGACCTGGGAATTGATCTGGCATCCCACGACTATGTATAATCACACTCCTGTGGTTCAATTTGGGGCATTACTGCTCCCTGAACAACACACTTTTAGCAGAGGGATAAAACAAGCATAACATTCATTTCTGAGAACATAGCTCCCAGTACTTTGCAGATTTTATTTTGAAGTCTTTCATTTAAGTTAACTAATCCTCCAATATGCAGCGACTTATTTCAATTTTCTTGTGTTACACACAAATGTAAGTGGATTACTAGATGAGTTTGATAAAACCAAGACAATTTTGCTCAACGTGTTAGTCTCAAATACTCTGCTTAGTCCTTTTCTAAATAGGCGGCACATTGGTGTAGCGGTAGAGTTGCTGCCTCATAGCGCCAGAGACCCGGGTTTGATCCTGACTACGGGTGCTGTCTGTATGGAGTTTGTATGTTCTCCCTGTGACCACGTGGGTTTTCTCTGGGTGCTCCAGTTTCTTCCCATACTCCAAAGACGTTCAGATTTATGGGCGATTGGCTTCTGTAAATTGTAAAATGTCCCCAGTGTTTATGATAGTGCTCGAGTTCGGGGTGATTGCTGGTCGGTGCGGACTCGATGGGTCTATGTATCTGTATCTCCAGCTGTATCTTTAAGGTAAAGGAAAGCATCAGTGCCAATCAAGGACTAAAATAGTTATTTAGGATTGTATTTCTGATGAGTTTAATGCTGTAAATCAATTGAAGATGCCACTGGAAGATGTCTTAAATAAACTGTGTTGGAAGGATATTACCCATATGTAGATGTTAGACACACTCATAACTTAGAGAAAACAGGCTTGAGAATTATGAATTGAAAGAGTGAACAGATTACATGGCCATGAGGTAGTGAGGTAGTGAAAGGCAAATCAAACACTGTTCCACTCCAAGCAGCTGAGATGTTGCGTAATCCCTCTCATGATGCATTTAAAGCTTATCCATGGTGCAAAACCCCGCTCAAGAGCAGAAATGCACAACATAATCCCAACCAGTAACCAGCTTCTTCAAAGAAGCATGCACAGACTGGAGAAGAATCACAGGAAAACTTAGGCAAACTATCTGGACATATAGAAGAGTTACAGTATGGAAGACCACTCAGCCTTTCAATTCTGTACTGTACATGTGGAAGTCAAACCTAGCTCATCCTATCGTAGGGTCATACAGCATGCAAACAGCCCCTTCGGCCCAACCTGCTCATGCCAACCAACGTGACCCATCTACACGAGTCCCACTTGCCTGCTTTTGCCCCTTATCCCTCTAAAACTGGCCTATCTATGTACCCGTCTAAAATTCTCTTTAACGCTGTGATAGTACCTGCCTCAACTGCCTCTTCCGACAGCTTGTTCTGTACACCCACCACACTTTGTGTGAAAAAGTTACCCCTAAGATTACAATTAAATCTTTCCCCCCCTCACCTTAAACCTATGTCTTCTGCTTCTCTGTGCATTTACATGATCTATTCCCTTAGTTTCTCCTTGTAGTCTTGCACAAGTTCCTTTCAGACACTCACTCGTCTTCCTTTCGATTATACCACTGAATCTACTTCAACTGCAGTCCCTCTCAGCACTTTCCATATTCTGATCACTTGCTGCTAAATATATTTTCTCACCATGTGCTTTTTGCCAATCAGTTTCATACTTCCTCTAAGTGCCGGCCTTAAGTTCCAAGGAGAACATCCCCGGCTTCTCCAATTTATCCCTGTGCCTGAAGTCTTGTCCTTGTAATAATTGCTGTACATCCATGCGGCTCCATCTCCATCAACTTTGTATCTTTTAGTTTTAGCTTTAGAAATATAGCATGGAAACAGGCCCTTCAGCCCACTGAGTCCACGTTGACCAGCGATCCTCGCACACTGACACTATCCTACACACAAGGGACAATTTACCATTTTTACATACACACACACACACACACACACACACACACACACACACACACACACACACACACACACACACACACACACACACGGGGTTCGGGGGGGGGGGGCAGGGCATTTGGGGGAGCGCTGTCTGAAATTCACAATATTCAAAGCCAAAGTGATACAGACACGCACCGCGATGAAGACGGCTAGCATAGTGTACGGTAAGTCCTTTAAAAGAGAGGGAAGGGGGGAGGGGAGAAGGGGGGAAAGGGGAGGAGAAGGAGTGGAGCCACATTTAGGGAGCCAGACTTTTAATAAGCCAGAGATACACAGCTGTGAAGTTTGGCGGGCATTTAACATTACCAGCCGGTTATCCTTGGTTCTGAAAACTCGTGCTTACGTTTTTTTTCCCCCAATGAGCCAATGAAAATGACCGGTGAGGCGATTAACTAAAACTGCCTACGACTACCTCGACTACCCATAACTACATGGCAACCCCATTACAACTGCACCTACGACGACAAGATTATCGATTTTCTCCATGGCAATCAATTTTTGGTCGCAGAACGTTTTTCAACGTATTGAAAAATTTGCTGTGACCATACTGAGGCCACGACTAGTTCCCAGAATGCGGGAACTCCTCGCGACCATGAAGGAGACTCACCAAAGACCAGCAGCGAACATGTGGCAACCATGTGGCGATCATGTGGCGAGCGCAGGGTCTCCTGCACTTGCCTAAAATGTCGCCAAAGTGGAACAGGCCTTTCGTGTGACAAAATATCTGTCCTCAGTGTGGTGCTCAGAACTATTTTCAGTCGTGGCTGAAGTCATGTTGTTCAATGGTTCACCATGACTTCCATTAGTTTCCACTCTTTGCCAATGATTCATTGACAATTACAGCACAGCAACAGGCCCTTTACCCCACTGTGTCTGCACCAGCCGTAATGCCTGTCTACCTATTCACATCTGTCAGCACATGGTCTTATCCCTCTATTTGCCACCTGGTTGTGTGTTTGTCTCAATTATTTTCCTATTCATCTATCTGATGGTTTTTAAATCGCTGTCTCAACCTCTCTTGCCACTTTCGATGAACCAGGTACATACATTCTCCAGCCTCTCTGTTCTTTAGAATTGTTCCATTTAATTTATATTGCTTTGTCTCATTCGTCCTGACAAAATGCAACATGTCACATTACTCATCTTTAGATTTTATCTGCTATTCATCCATTGCACCAGGCTAACTATATGTCCATTAAATCTATTACTATTCTCTTCCAAAGTTCACCTTACTTGCAGGTTTAGTGTGATCTGCAAATTTGGAAATTGTGCACTGCACCTCCATGTCGTTAATAAGAAAAGGAGTGATCCTTGTACTGACCCTTGAAGAGGCCTATTGGTGAGGCCTGATTTGGAGTATTGTGTTCATTTTTGGCCACCTTGCTATAGGAAAGATACTGTTAAGCTGGAAAGAATACAGAGCAGATTTACCAGGATGGTGTCAGGAGCTACAGGAAGGTCTTGCGCTATAGGAAGTGGTTGGGCAGGCCTAAACTATTTGTTGCATCACAGGAGGATGAGGGGTGATCGTATAGAAGTGTGTAAGATCATGAAGGGAATAGATAGAGTAGATGCAAAGCCTCTTATCCAGAGTGAAGGAATCAAGGACCAGAGGACATAGGTTTAGAATAAGAGGGGAAAGATTTAATAGGAATCTGAGAGACAACTTTTTCACACAGCGGGTGGTGGGTATATGGAATGAGCTGTCAGAGAAGGTAGTTGAGACAGATACTATAACAGCATTTTAAAGACATCGGGACAGGTACATGGACTGGAATGGTTTAGAGGGGTATGGGCCAAACGTGGGCAGGTGGGATTTGTGTAGATAGGGCATCTTGGTCGCCATGGGCAAGTTGGGCCAAAAGACCTGTTTTCATGCTGTGGGTCTCAAAACGCTTTATTATTGACAGAAAAAGCACAAAATAGTGAAATGTTTATTGTCTGCCCCACCATCCCAAGTATAAAATGAAAAATGTGCTATTTTTTGACAGAAAATCTATGGCTCAAATTAAGTGCGGTGGAGATTTTTTTGTGTTTCACGGTGTAGGAGAAGGACTGATATATTCAATGCATTTCAGTGATTGAGTACGCCAAGTGTGTGGAGCGGTCACAGATAAACACAACATTAAACTGGCAGTGGTAAAATGTGTGCAACAAAAGCATATGGTTCAGAAACTTGTAATTAGGGCAAAAGGGGAAGTCAAGAGTGTTTTATTGTCATCTATCCTGAAACGGGACAGTGACATTTTACTTGCAGCAGCACAACAGGAATGTAAACATAGTAGCCACAAAATGCTAGAGTAACTCATAGGGTCAGAGAGCATCTCTGGAGAAAAGGAATATGTGATGTCACCTATTTCTTTTATCCAGAGATATTTCCTAACCTGTTGAGTTACTCCAGCATTTTGTGTCCATCTTTGGTATAAAGCAATCATCTGCAGTCCCTCCCTTCACATGTAAACATAGTACTCTGTAAAAACAATCATAAACAACAGAGAGTTCACTAATGCAGGTTATGTGCCAGTTAATGTGTTCCACCTGAGAAAAACTCTTTGAGTGAGTGAATATAAACCTTGGGCTGCAAATTGTTGCCTTTAAACAATGCTGGCCCAAAAGCTGAAACGATTTCATCGTGATACAGTATAACCGGGCAATCTGTCGGGTGACAAAAATAATGAGTTGAACTCTTGCCCTCGGTCCACTGTAAAAGGAAGCAAGTGCCCTTGATGGTGATGTGAAGGATACATTTGTGCACGGATGAACCCGTAAACTAATTGAAAGTGAGGGATTATTGGAGAGAGCTCTGATCACAGGCACCGTTGTGTCAGCTGCTCAGTAGAAACATTTCAGCAAGTGATGTTAATATTTCACAAGTGGCCACAGATGAATTACTTGCTAGGGTTCTTCTAGGTCAGAATGAGAAGTAGCAGGCCAGAATATTAAACTTGTAGGTCAGGTGAAGGGAAAGCAGTTCTCTGCAGGTTTGGTGTTAGGCCAAAGGAATGCAGCAGACCTGAGGTTTGCAATGCTAATCTCAACAGGATGCAGTATGTTCGGAGATATTTGAGCTGAATCAGAATGTCAGAGGTAGGTCAGTAGGGAACCTGCTTCCTTGTAAGACTCGGAGGCTAAGTGAGCACTTGACAAGATTTGTAAAGCATTTGGCTGGAAGAAATGGACAGATGAAGTCATCCATGCAAGGAAAGGGGAAACAGGAAACAACAACAAAAAAACTACATATCCAGAACAGATAGTTATTTTCAAAGGAGCCACAAAGAACTGCAGGTGCTGGAACCATCAGTAAAACACAGAGTGCTGGAGTAACTCAACAGGTTCAGGAGGACAACCGGTCTTTGAAGGACATGGATAGATAATATTTTTGGTCTTGGATTGGATTAGAGATACAGTGTGGAAACAGGCCTTTCGGCCTACCAGGTCCAGCCTAACCAGTGATCACCCACACACTAGTTCCATCCTGCACACCAGGGCCAGTTTTTACATGAGCCAATTCACCTACAAACCCACATGTTTTTGGAATCTGGTAGGAAACCGGAGCACCCGGAGAAAACGCACGCGGTCACAGGGAGAAGATACAAACTCCATACTAACAGCACCAGTAGTCAGGATCGAACCTGGGTTCTGGCGCTGTAAGGTAGCAACTCAACTGCTGCGCCACTGTGCCACCCCAAGTAATTACAGAAACCTGGCTGAAGGAGGGACGGGACTGGATTGGGGCTGTGCAGGTTGGTTCAAGATCCTGGTAGTTGTAGGAAAATTGCTGTCCCTGAACCTGGTGGTGAGGGGCTTTAAGCTTCTGTACCTCCTGCCTGATGTTTCCATTGAGAAGGGGTCATGTCCCGGATGGTGAGGATCTTTGATGATAAATTGCTTGTTATTTGCTATTATTTATTGCTTGCTATATGTGGGTTGCTATTTGCAATCCGTTACCGAGGATGAATTGGGATCTTCGGATTAGTGTCCAAGGTCTGTATTCACAGGAAACTATTGTTGTACTACTTGAGCTTGTGATAGTTTAGGTTTGAAAGCTGTGTACGGCAGATTATCAACCTTACACGTTTGTTCTAAACATTATAATAAGAAGCAGATGGTCATTTTTTTAGGGGGTGTGAGTTTACACAAAATTCCACTGATCCAGTATAATTGGTGACTATTCACAAACCAGGTGTTCCTCTCTTCCATTGCCAAATATTCTGCAGTGAGCAATAATTGGGGAAAAAGCAAACCATGGGGTACATTTCCCCCTAGGTCTTCATTTAAATGAAAAATATCATCATGAATGAAGGCATGACCAAAACTGGGCGAAAGCAGTGACATATTTGCATGATGTTTTACTGGCATTAGCAAATCATATGAGCAGCAAGTTCTTTTTTAAGGCCATTATAAAATAACTGGACTCATTATCGTGTACAGAATTGCTGAGGGGTGGCCAGAATCGGGTACTAACATTTAACAGAGAATAGGCATGAATCACATTTTTGGAAAGCCAAGAGAGAATCTAAAATGTATTTGAGCAAACTATGGGAACATACATATTGTAAAAAATATTTATTTAGTGGTCAGTTTATGAAGCTCCCATCACTTTATAAATAAAAAGGAAATTAGCCTCACGCTCCAAATTTTCTCCCAAGCCAAAATTCTACTGTCCTGGTTACATTACTGTGAATCCCTGTATCCTTTCAAGTGCTATTATAATGCTCCAACAATTTTTATTAAATTGTAACAACAAATGTACTCCAGATCAAAATTGGATAGGCATATGGATGAGAAGGGTATGGAGGGTTATGGTATGAGTGCAGGCAGGTGGGACTAAGGGAAAAAAGTTGCTCGGCATGGACTTGAAGGGCCGAGATGGCCTGTTTCCGTGCTGTAATTGTTATATGGTTATATGGTTATCAGATATTATATTGTGGAGAGGCAATACCTAGCTACAAATAAGTTCATCATAAAATACTGTAGGTTGAATTTTCAAAAGTGCATATAAAACTGCAAGACTGTCGGACTTTGTAATAATCTATTTGCTCTGCACATTTAAGTTTATACTAGACTAAGTGGGACCCGTTGGGTCCCATTCTCACACGGGAGGCCTGGTCCGCCAACGCATTATTGCACCTCTCCACCAATTTCAATATTCCACCACTCACGCATAGCCACCAACCGCGCAGGCGCGACTGACGAGTTCCCGTTGTGACGCCCCTGATCGGCTTGTGGACTCACAGTTCACTCATTCACGGCTTGTAGACTCACAGTTCACCCACTCACTGCTCGTGGACTCACAGTTCACTGACTCACGGCTTGTGGACTCACAGTTCACTCATTCACGGCTTGTGGACTCACAGTTCACTCACGGGGGGGGTGTGGTGGAGGGGGGGGGTGGGGGAGGAGGGATGTGTGGGAGAGGGGGGGATGTGTGGAGGAGGGGGTATGTGTAGGGCAGGGGAGGTTTAGGGGAGGGGTGGAGGGGAGGGGGGTGTGTGTGGGGGGTGTAGGGGAGGGACGTTTGTAGGAGGGGTGTGGGCTCATCGGTTCCCAACCCTGTTCGCACACACCAGCTGCAGGACCCGAGCACCAGTCATGCTCACAGCCCCCGCCCGCGAACAAAGCCAGCCCCGCCTGCGAACATTGCCCACACTCCCCCTCCTTCAGCTTTATTCTCGGCGCTTTGATTGGCAGCGGGTGCCAGAAGCGGCGTTGCCGTCCCAGTGAATAACAGACCAATAACTTTTGTAATATTTCACCGATCTGAACAAAACCTGATGCGCTTGGAGCAGAGGAGAACGGTGAGTAAAGTGGCGAAAAAACCCTAGTGATATAGGGTACCGTTTTTGCACAAATTTAAAAACAATGCAAACTTTAAGAGGACAAGATGAGAGTTTTAATAATAGCATAGATGTGTGCACTGTTATTCCCCCAGAACAGGTGGAAATTATTTTACATTTCTCCCTCTCCCTCTCCCTCCCCCCCCATCCCCCCCCCTCCATCCCCCCCCTCCCCCCCTCCTCTCCCCCCCCTCTCCCCCCCCTCCTCTCCCCCAACCCTCTCCCCCCCCTCTCCCCCCCTCTCTCCCCCCCCTCTCTCCCCCCCCCTCTCCCCCCCCTCCCCTCCCCCTCTCCCCCCCTCGCCCCCCCCTCCCCCCTCTCCCCCCTCTCCCCCCTCTCCCCCTCTCCGTCTCCTTCTCACCTTCTCCCTCTTTACCTCTCTCTCTCCCTCTCTCCTCCCCCTCCCCTGTCTACATTTCTTTCTCCCCTTCCACCCTCCCTCTATCCCACTCCCCATTCCCTCTCCCCCCCATTCCCCTCTTTCCCTTTCTCTCTCTCTCCCTCTCCCCCTCCATCCTTCTCCCCCTCTCTCCCTCTCTCCCTCCCTCCCCTTACTCTCTCCATCTCATCTTGCTTTTGTACACCTTATTTCACGTCTTAAACTTTAGAGTCCACTAATTCCCTGTGAGGGTTTTAAATTTTGATTGAAGAAACCACTCATTGCTTTTCCTCCTCAATGTCACCTTATATCCCCAGTGGAAGCTTCTGCGTTAAGTAGAATGACAGGGACCTTCCACAGAAATGCCAACACAAATTTGCAGGCAGTTGTCACCGAAGTGGTGAGCTCTGATTTTTCACGAGTGAAAAATAAAGGAAATCTCTGTTTCATTGATGTACAAAATAAATTAGCACTCATAATAGATTCCAATATGTTCTTAACACGAACAAAAATTGAAAGCTCAAAGTGAATTGAACCTGAGTAACTTATTTAGAGATTTATTTGTTTTTTTAGTACTTGGTGCCTTCAGGCCACGTTTCCTTCACAGCTAATCAAGCGAGGAAGTTGAGGTGAATGTGAAGTGTTGAAATACCAGCGGTTATTTGCTAAACTGCTGCTTGTGATTGTACAGGACTGCAATATCCACCTGCTCCGAAGTTGGTTCATGAACATTCATGAGCAGCGAAGAAAAGTGACGCAATTTACTTTTTAAAATATAAATTAGGTAAGATTGGCATAAGTGCAGAACTTAAGTGGATTTATCTGATAAAGGCAATTAACATTCTGAAGATCATCCATATCCCTTCACTAAATTAACCATGGCATCGCCTCAACGAGCTGGAAGAGTATCATGACAACTGCCAAAGTGCTCACTGGGATACTTGACACAAAGGCTGTAAACTTGTTTACCTCAGTAGTGAACGCAAGGCTGACGTTAGTCATGTGGGGAGTTATTCTCTTTATAAATACCCACTCATTGCAATGACGGTTGGAGAAGTGACCTTAATCCTTGATTAAGGTGCTCACCCCTCGCAGCAAGTAAATAAATCTTGTTGCTGATGGTTAACAAAACAAGTTTTTAAGTCTTACATCGGGTCGAGATTTCAACACTGCCAATTCCAAATTACTTTGCAATAGCATATAGGATTACATTTTGTTTATTTTTGTGTGTAAGATATAAAAAAGTGAATCATTTATCATCAAAGATCCCCACCATTTCGAACATGACCTCTTCTCAATGAGATCATCAGGCGGGTGGTACAGAAGCCTAAAGCCCCTCATCACCAGGTTCAGGAACAGCAACTTTCCTACATCTATCAGGATCTTGAACCAACCTGCACAGCCCTAACCCAGTCCTGTCCTCCCTGTGCCAGGTTTTTATAATGACTTGGGGCGGCACAGTGGCACAGCGGTAGAGTTGCTGCCTTCCAGCACCAGGGTCCCGGGTTCAATTTTGACTATGGATGCTGCCTGTATGGAGTTTGTATGTTCTTCCTGTGACTGCATGAGTTTTCTCTGGGTGCAGGTTTGCAGGTTAATTGGGTTTAGTAAAATTGTAGATTGTTCCTAATGTGTAGGACAGTGCAACTGTATCGGGTGATCACTGGTTACATGGACTTAGTGCGTTGAAGGGCCTGTTTTGGTGATGTCTCGCAAAAATCTAAAAGTCTAAAGACTCAATGTCCCAGTCCCACGTACCTATTTACAACCTGAATTCATCCAGCTGACCTGTTAGGCCTCTTGCATAGAAACAAATGCAATTTATTCTAACAATCTTTCCTCGCCCTCTGCCTTCCTTCTGTCTTATTTGTCTTCCGAATTTGTTGTTGTTGAATTGTCTCTTGACTTCCAGTGTCCCACTTCTCTCCCCCACTGATTTGGATCACATTTCAGGGTTGTTGTCTGACTGTTTGTTGCCGCAAGCAAGATTTTTCCCTGTACCTGCTCTCAAGTTTATCTGTGCATATGACAATAAATGCAATGTGACTTGACTTGACTTTTAACTGGAGCTTTAGTAAGATTTAAAATCATCATTACTGTGGGTAGCAGTGATGAACAGCACTGATAACTGCAGTAACATCTGGTAATTATTCCACATTCTGAAGATCACCCGTACCAGTATTCAAATGTTAAACCCTCCCTGAAGCTCATAAAAATGTGTATATTTCAAAAAGATCAATTCTCATCCTTTTCCAAAATTCTCAAGGCCTAGTCTGCTTAATTTATCTTCATATCCCCACCATTGATTCCATTTGTTAACCCTTAGTTTTCCCCTCTGTGATGCAGGTATATTGCTTGTTAGCTCGGGAAGCAAATTCCTGCTGTGGTCCCACCAGGTGTATACGTTAACTGCTAGATTTACTGTGATTAGATTGTTTTTCCTCTTTAGTTACACAATGCACATTGCAAGTTACATTCATTTAGCTTACTCAAAAAATCATAAACGGGTAGGGAGCTGCAAGGATAGTGGATGCATTTGTGACCATTTTCCCAGATTCCCAAAATTCTGGAATAGCACCAATAGATTAGAAAGAAGCAGATGAAACACAGCCTTTCAACGGAAGTAGGAAGTGGAAACCTGCGGACCAATTAGCTTGATCTCCATTGTTGGCAAGTTTCTTGAATCCATTATTAACTATGTTATAGCAGGACACTGAGGAAATTACTAAATGTGAGCCAGAGTCAGCATGGCTTCATGGAAGGAAAGATTTAGTTTGAAGAATATAACGGGTGTATTTTGAGGATTTAACTTACAGTGAATTAGAGGAATCGGTAGAGTTGGTGGCATGCCTGAATTTTCAAGATGTTGAGTAAGACACCCAAAAACAAATGTTCAGTTATTTAAGGATTGATGGTAACAGATTAGTATGGGTGGGGGGATTGGTTAAAATACATTAAAAAAGAGAAGAAATGTGTAGGAAGGAACTGCAGATGCTGGTTTATACTGAAGATAGATACAAGGTGCTGGAGTAACTCAAAGGGTCAGGCAGCATGTCTGGAGAAAAGGTATAGGTGAAGTTTCGGATCAGAATGTTTCTTCAGGATAAGTCAGAGACATCACCTATTCCTTTCCTCCAGAGATGCTGCCTGATATGTTGAGTTAGTCCAGCTCTTTGTGCCCAAAAGTGAGTATAAATGCGTGTGTTCACTTCTGATTAGAAGGCTGTTGCATGTGGAGTGCCAAAAGGATTAGTAAAAAAATCTGCTGCGCAAGTTGGTCAATGGACTGTCATGTGGAAAAATGTGACTTTATTGACTAATGTCGGCAGAAAGTATAAAAGAAACGGCTCATTTCTTAATTGACCTGAGGGATTGTGATGTTACGACTAACAAAGCTAAAGAAAAATATACAGTTCCAGCACGCAAATGGAAAACAAACGGTAGGTTGTTCAGTTTTACCAGGAGAAATATAGAATTAAGGAAATCTTGCTAAGATTAAGCAAGGTTTTGGTGAATCCATGTGTGCAGTGTGTGCAGTTTTGTGTAAAGTTTTGATCTCCATATCAAAGGAACTTGGGCGGCGGTACTGCATTGTATTAATTGGCTGAATCTCAAGGATCATCTTTTCATAACTTCAACAAAAATGGCCTAAGCTATCTGAAGCTTTGAATAAGCAAAGTTGATCTCGTTTAAATAAATAACATGCTGAAACAAAATGCTGAGGAGCTATTTTACTGACCCAAGAGAGTGCAGAATTACAGATTTAATCCCAACATTGAAGGCCAAGTGTCCAGGACAGAGTTGAGGAGAAATCCGTTGATTCAGAGAGAAAACATCTTTGGAATTCTCCACTTTGGAGCATTGTGAATCAAGAATCAAAATTCATTTTTTGTTGGCATCTTCGAATTCGATAGTATTTTGAAGGCTGCCTGTCAAGATATGCGCATCCCAGGTACATGAGCAGCCCAGATACATGAGCAGCTATGATCTTATCTAGTGCAAGTGAAGGCTTGGGGACCATGTGGAGAAACAATTCATTTTTTAATATCTTCGTGCATGTAATATGAACCACACTTATTTTTCCTCTTGAAATATTAAAGAGAAAAACAAAAGCAATTTGAAAAGAAAGGATTATGGACAGATAAGTGACTGTATTAAAATACATTGAAAAATGCATAGATCTGCTACTTCACTCGAGCCTTACATAATTTTAATCTACTTTAAATACCTTTTTAAGATGGTGAGTATTTTCTGCCTTAAGGTTCTTTTAATCTGGATATTTTTTACTGTCATTTTATGCCCAAATCAAAATTGTGGAAAGCACATCTCTGCCAGGGATGTAAATATCCCAGTCATTCAAACGTATTCTGGTTGTGACAATTTGTAACTTTTTAATCTGGGATTAGTGTTTGGCAAAAATTGTGGAAGAACATTTAATCCGCATGTTTGTCGCTGTGAAGAGAAGCAAGGGTGCAAGATTAGGACAGCGATTTATTGTTTTTACTGAATATTTTATTTGTATTTATTTGGTATTATGTCAGTTTGTGGATCGCAGAAGCAGTTTAGTTTTGTAACAGGCCCTTCGGCCCCACAGGTCCGTGCTGACCAACGATCCCCGCACACTAACACAAACCTACACACTAAGGAGTAATTTACAAATGTACCAAAGTCAATTAATCGACAAACCTGTATGTCTTTGGAGTGTGGGAGAAAACCAGAGCACCCAGAGAAAACCCACGTGGTCATGGAGAGAACGTACAAATGCCGTACAGATAGCACCCATGGTCAGGATCGGACCCGGGTCTCTGGCAGCAACTCTATCGCAGCACTACCATGCCCTCAGTGATCAACAAAGTTTCAATGCTGAAACAAAGCTCTTAAATCAGTCTCTGCTATTGAATTAAGCCGCAAACATTTGCTGCTATAATTACAGCTGTACCACCCGTGACTGCAATACCAAGTGGCAGTCCAATAATAGAAGCATAGAAAAATAGGTGCAGGAGGAGGCCATTAGGCCCTTCGAGCCAGCACTGCCATTCAATATGGGCATGACTGATCATCTAAAATCAGTACCCCGCTCCTGCTTTTTCTCCATATCCCTTGACTCCTTTGGCCCTGAGCTAAATCTAATTCTCACTTGAAACATTGCAGCACAGGAAGGCAAAACAAGAGGGAGGGAGCCTGCTTTGAGTCACTGCCATTGGCTCCAACACAATGCCAACTCTGTCTCGGAATGGGTTAACTGTGTACAGCACATTTACACCGCTACTGGGGGCAACAGGTGACTTGGAGAAACATTATAGAACTGGGTCTCTGGAGCCGTGAGGTAGCTGCTCTTTCTCTGCACCCAAAGGAGCAGCCGAGCACTGCAGTGTCTTGGAATGTTACCTCATGATACTCCCATCATTTTCCCATTGTATTTTTACCTGTGGAATACAAGGACACATTGTTTAATTCAAGAAGGATCTGTCGCTGATCCTGGCTTAAGTACATCGCAGTAAACGATATCAAGAACTATACAAATGAACCGTATTATATGCCTGGTAATTATTCATTAGTATAGAGCAAACACAATGTAGTTTGTGCAAGCACAGCAGCTCCCAAACAGTAGCAAAAGACAAACGGATGGAAGAGTATATACCATTGCTTCGTCTATTTTGTCATACCACATCTGATAACAGTGAGCAACCTTGCCTGAGTTGGTGGTTCAGCTCAGTTTTGTTCCACTCACTAAAAACATCTCCTGCTGTCACAGAACATCTCCACCATCTGTCCGCTGCCTGTGCGAGGCTTTGAATCCCATCTGTGGTCTTTCCAGCCTATTCATTTTGTAGCCATCTGCAGCCAGTGTTAACCTCCTGTGTACTGCAGACGGCTTTTCTTCGAAGTCAGTTCAACGGAATAAATGTTACAATAGAGACAATACACAATAGCTGCAGGAGGAGGCCATTCGGCCCTTCGAGCCAGCACCACCATTCAATGTGATCATGGCTGATCATCCCCAATCAGTACCCCGTTCCCGCCTTTTCCCCATATCCCCTGACTCCGCTATGTTTAAGAGCCCTATCTAGCTCTCTCTTGAAAGCATCCAGAGAACCTGCCTCGTCCGCCCTCTGAGGCAGAGAATTCCACAGACTCACCACTCTCTGAGAGAAAAAGTGTTTCCTCGTCTCTGTTGTAAATGGCTTACTCCTTATTCTTAAACTGTGGCCCCTAGTTCTGGACTCACCCAACATCGTGAACGTGTCCAAATCCTTAACAATCTTATATGTTTCAATGAGATAACCTCTCATCCTTCTAAACTCCAGAGTGTACAAGCCCAGCTGCTCCATTCTCTCAGCGTATGACAGTCCCGCCATCCCGGGTATTAACCTACGCTGCACTCTTGCAATGTTGATTCCAATTGCTTCATATTTTACTGGACGGATTCAGATGATTTGGATTCAAATCCTCCAAACTACTGGTATGTGCCATGCCTGCTTACCATGAGCTGGAAAATCTTCCCATTAGCAAAGTACAACAGTAATGTAACAAAAGTTACAATGCTGTTCTTTTTTTTAAAGGAGTGATGATGTGACTAGGAAAGCTCCTAACAATATTTTAGTTTTGTCACTAACCTGCCAGTCAGTTTGATTGAAAGATACAGCATAGAAAAAGGTCATTCGGCCCACTGAGTCCACACCGACCATCGATTAGTGTTCACCTTAATTCAATGTTGGACCACTTTCACATCCACTCCTTACACACTAAGGGCAATTTACAGAGGCCAAATAACTCACATGTCTTTGGGATGTGGGAGGAAACCGAAACACCCGGAGAAAACCCAGGCCGTCACATGGAGAATGTGCAAACTCCACACAGACAGCACTCGAGGTCAGGATCAAACCCGGTCTCTGACGCTGTGATGCATTCCATCTACCAGCTGCACCGCCTGCCAGCCTTAATTAAGGGGTTTAAAATAATGGCAATACCAGTCTTACACTCAGTCAACCCAGGCACCTAATGTTTGTGAAGCTTAAGGGCCTGTCCCACCAGCATGCAACTCTATACGATGAACGCGATCAAACCGGCAGCGGGGGCTGCGCGGAGGTCGGGTGATCCCCTGTACAGGGCCGTTCCCACCAGCATGCGCCTGCATGCGGCAAGCGCAACTAAACCGACAGCGAGGGCCGCGCGGAGGTTGGGTGAGTGGCGCAACGCAGCGCAAAGCGAGGCAAACTTGAAGCAAGTCCAAGGTAAGTTCGCCAGGACTTAGAGGGGCACACAGAGAGGGGCACCGAGACACACACACATACAGGGCCACGGAGCCACACACATAGAGGGTCACGGAGGCACTTACAAATAGGTTCATGGAGGCACAATGTCCGGGCGGTGTGTAAATGTCGAGGTGACTGCGAGCCGACAAGCCGTTGCTGCGCGGGATTTTTGGACATAGTCGGTTTTTCGGAGCCCCGCGCGGTGTCGGGACGAACTCCGCACAATTCCGCACAGCTCCGGCGATCGAAGTGGGACCGGCCCCGCGACGCCGGACGGCTCAAGCGACTACGTTAGGTCGCGCTAATCGCATAGAGTTGCATGCTGGTGGGACAGGCCCTTTACAGTGTGTGAGGCTCTTGCAAAGAGTCAGCTGGGGACTTACTCAAAATGTGGACATTGGAATGCAATCATGCAACTGCATTCGCAATTGAAAGCACAATTATGTCTCATGAGAGAGACCCAGAAAAGCCTGATGGCAAACTAGAGAGGCTCAAGGTTTGGAAGATACGTTTCGGAAGCAGAGGAGCACTGATTTAAGTAGCAATGTTACAGAATTTTGAGATTTTAAAAACCAAGCCTGCAATTTATCCCATCAGATAAAGCATAACAAGAAGTTTAATTTGACACCTAATTCACTTTCATATCTTCAGTATTAAAAAAGTTATGGCCATTTTCATGCTCGGAAATTAGCATCTTGTTCCCTATTGCTTTTCCATTGACTTTACACAAAAGCTGTGATCGAGGACAGTCAAAAGCCAATAACTTTCTTCAAAATTAAGAGAACTGAATGAAATTACCAGTTATAATAGATTGAAGCATTCTGAAACAAATATAAAACATCTTACTTGGATGACCTGAAATTAAAGCATATAATTAGTTAATTACCTAATTGTAGCTAATTACAAAATTGACCGTTGTGACGGAAATAGTAATGAACTCCCAGACTACCTTGAAAATTCAAAAACTTGATATTCTCAAGATCAGAACTTTAATATTATTGTATTATATGCTGTAAGTCCGTATCAAATAGATAAATAAATTATAAAGTCTTTATGGAGAAGATCAGTTGCTAGCTGGTACATTGGCATATCATAATAAGTAGCATCATCATACTCCTCAGATTGTAACCAATAAGCAACTCTGTACACCTTGTTTTTCCTCAACCTTTCAGTTTTGACATTTTAAACGTCAAGTTTTTGTTCTTCAAACCACACATGACATGCCTTTCTGCCCACTACTTTCCCATTAACAATGTTCTGTAGATTCCATTTCTTAAGAAAAGGATATCTTTTTTAAATAGCCTAAGTTATATATTTTTTAATATAGCGCAAACGGGAGTCAGATCGATTTTTCTTCAGCAGCTAGCAGCCCGAGGTAGTCCGCCTCCAATAGGCAGTACAAAACGGCATTTTAATCCCGCCCCCCTCCCTCAAAGGCGCCAAAGTCGCGCGCATGGCCAGTGGCAGAACTGCAGTGTAGCTGAAGGTGAGTATTGTAACATCGCTAATTTAAGGCCAGCACAGTAATTTGGTTCTCCCCATAGGCTCTGGCCTTCCCAGTGATCTCCTCTTGCACGATGCACAATGATTCCCGCAACTACTTGCATTAGTGTCAACAATTCCTCTGTGCGTCCTTTGACAAAGCATAGCTTGTCTGCTGACCAAATACACATCTCTATTAGGTTTGGGATTAGGAAGGAGCTTTAACTGGAAGGTGGTAAAGAGACTTGACACTTCCTAGTGTACGCGGGGATCGCTGGTTGGTGCGGACTTGAAGAGCCTGTTTCCGTGCCTTCAAGGTCGGCTGCAGGAGGTGCCCCCCCCCTCTGGATGCAAAGATGGCCAGGAGAGGAGAGGAGGGGGATGTCGGTTCACGGGAACTGTTCCAGTACATTGAGCGCACTGGATTTGAACTTGAATGAATACTTTGTCACATGTGACAAGTTACAGTGAAATTCTTTGCTTGTATACCCAATGTATGCAAATAGTCGCCATGTAAAGGGCGCTGACAAAGTTACAAAGTATGAATATTGGCGTCAAAAATGGCACTGCATGCATGTGAAATATATGGTAAAAAAATCTCACTGTGCAGTTGCATATGTGATAAATAAAGCACTATTAAGCTATTGAACCATTGTACCTCAAAAGTCTAAAATCTAAAATGTAATAATGGGGAGTGATGGCAAATTGTTACATTTCAGTGCGCAATTCAGTGTATGAAATAAATGTAAGCATTCTGACCACACAATGATCTTCTGGTTTTGACCATATCAACGAAAGGGGACCAGATTCAATCTGTGGCACAGTGTGCTTCAATGATAAAAGAGCATTCATTTAGTTGTGGGAGTGTGTGAAATGAACAGTGGAACATGAGCAAATTCTCCAGAGACACTGCGATGAACATTGCCCATTTGAAACATGTATCCATTAAGTGTGTAATATTGTCTTATTTGAATGATTAATTGCAGCAGCCATATTCCTCAAATCATCATAAATTAACAGTGTCCTAATTTTCATGGTCTGTTGTAGGAATGCCAAATAAGCCGTGAGGTTGCAAATGTCATCCTGAATTCATCTGGAGCAACCCCCTTGTGTGAAGATAGTTAACGTGTGGATTTCCTGGAATTGAACTGATCTTATATCTATAAAATGTGCTTGTAATTCAAGTCATTTATCCTTAGGCAACCACTGTGGTAATTGTTCCCTCCAGAGGAGGACAGAATACCTTGATTCCCCTTCTCCCCCAATATCCAGTATCAGTTATAGAAAGGAAGGTGCATTGTGACTTTGAAGTTGTTCATCAAGACAGGACAACACAGTGGTTCAGCTGACAGAGATCCCAGTTCATAAGAAGGGTCTGAAGAAGGGTTTCGGTCCGGAACGTTGCCTATTTCCTTCACTCCATAGATGCTGCTGCACCCGCTGACTTTCTCCAGCATTTTTGTGTACATCCCAGTTCCAGCAACCAGAATTTGATTGTGATATCTGGTGCTGGCTGTGTGGAGTTTGCACATTATCCCTGCGACCACACGGGTTTCCGGTTTTCTCCCACATCCGAAAAACGTACGGGTTAGTGGGTCAATTGGTCTCTGTAACTGGGTCGCAGTGTGCATATGAGTACTGGGGTTCTGTGGGGAAATTGAGAATAAAATGGATGAGGGTAGGATTAGTGAATGAAAACTGGGTGCTGGACGGTTAGTGTGGACTCACTGGGCTGCAGAGCCTGTTGTCCGACTGTGCCTTTCAGTTTCCATGCTCTGTCTTTCTTTGATTCTTTGAGTGTTGTTATTGGAAATTATAACTTCAGGGACACGTTGTAAAATATTACCAAACCCAATCCAGTTTGCGAGATTTCACTTAAAGCCTCCTTTATTTCATCCAAGACACCAGGAACTGCGAATGCTGGTTTACATAAAAAAAGACAGAGTGCAGTGGCCATTTGGCTTATTTTGTGTGTCATTAATTATGGCATTTGTCTTTAAATTTTAGTCTGCCCGTAATTATGTGGGTGGGATTTATTTCGTAGTCAAGGGTGTGTTTGGTACGGGGTTTCTTGCGCAGAAGTTTAGTTTTAGTTTAGCTCGGTGCTACATGGCAGAAGGAACACCCTTCGACCATGTCGAGTTTTGCCAAGACACGAGGAGTTTTCTAACGTTTAAAAGCGATATGCTGGAGTTTGACGAAGGTTAAAGTGTACGAGTCAGAGAAGAAGGTCGGATGGATATCTTATTGTTTTTCTTCAACAATAAAGCAACTATTAATCAAAAGACTGTGTTATGAAGATTTATCTGTTGAGAAACTCTGAAAGTCTCACGGAGAGCTCACATGCGTATTACCACATTCTCCTAAAGCCATGTAGTCTCTTAAGTGGATAGAGGAAGTAATCTCTTGAACGATATAAAAATCTGCCGCTACAGAGTGTTGGAGCAACTCAGCTGGTCAGGCATCATCTCTGGAGAACATGGACTGGTGACGTTTGGGTCAGTATCCATCTTCAGACTTAATCTGAAGACTTAGTTTGAAGAAGGATTCCGACCCGAACCTTTGGCTATCAATGTCTTCCAGAGATGCTATCTGATCTGCTGAGTTATTCCAGCACTTAGTGTCTTTTTTATTTCATCCTAGCAACACCATCATGTTCCCTTCCTCAGCTATCGTCAAAGTGCCATGCAATGTTTAAAAAGTTGGGCGCAGTGCTTTAGCCTATTACATACTTATATGAACGGGATCTCCCAGTTGCCAACCATTTCAACTCCCCCTCCAATTCCCGTACTGACCATTTTGTCCTGGGCCTCCTCCATTGCCAGAGTGAGGCCTGATCAAAGCTTCACATGTCCTTATTGTCCAGAGATGCTGCCTGACCCACTGAATTACTCTTGCACTTTGTGCCTATCTTTGGTGTAAACCAGCATCTGCAGTTCTTTGTTTCTACATTGCGATTGGACAAAGTTGCTTTATGGTGGATAGACACAAAAAGCTGGAGTAACTCAACGGGACAGGCAGCATCTATGGAGAGAAGGAATCGGTGATATTTCGGGTTGAGACCCTTCTTCAGACTGGTTAGGGATAAGGGAAACGACAGATATAGACAGTGATGTGGAGAAATAAAGAACAGTGAATGAAAGATATGCAAAAAAGTAATGATGATAAAGGAAACAGGCCATGGTAAGCTGTTTGTTGGGTGAAAATGAGAAGCTAGTGTGACTTGAGTGTGGGAGGGATAGAGAGGGAGGAAATGCCGCGGCTACCTGAAGTGAGAGAAATCAATATTCATTCCACTGGGCTGTAGCTGCCCAAGTGAAATATGAGATTCTCTTCCTCCAATTTGTGTTTAGCCTCGTTCTGACAATGGAGGAGACCGAGGACAGAAAGATCTGTGTAGGAATGGGAATGAGGTTTAAAGTGTCCAGCAACTGGGAGATCAGGTAGATTCAGGCGGGCTGAGCGAAGGTGATCGCCCAGTCTGCGTTTGGTCTCGCCGATGTATAATAGTACACATCTTGAACAACAGATACAGTAGATGAGGTTGGAGGAGGTGCAAGTGAACCTCAGCCTAACCTGAAAGAACTGTCAGAATCCCTGGACAGAGTCGAGGGAGGAGGTATAGGGACAGGTGTTGCATCTTCTGTGGTTGCTGGGGTAGGTATCTGGGGAGTGGTTGGTTTGGGTGGGAAGGAAGGAGTTAAAGCCCTGTCCCACGGTACGAGTTAATTCCAAGAGCTCTTCCCGTGCTTACCTGCCGTTAGCGAGTCTTCCCGAGTACCTGCCGTTAGCGTAACGAGCCGCTAAGAGACGTCCCCGAGCGCCGACGTACCCGCTACGTTCATTCTCCGTGCTTCCATGAGTTTGATTTTTTTTAAACTCGGGAGAGCTCTTGGAATTAACTCGTACCGTGGGACAGGGCTATTAATCAGGGAGTTGCGGAGGGAACGGTCTTTGCGGAAGGCGGAAAGGGGTGGAGATGGGAAAATGTGGCTAGTTGGGGGCTCCCATTGGAGGTGGTGGAAATTTTGGATTATATTTTGTATTCGACGGCTGATTGGGTGAAAGGTAAGGACTAGTCACTGTTGTGACTAGGGGGAGGGGGAGCAAGGGCGGAGCTACGGGGTACCGAGGAGACACGAGTGAAGCCCTCATCTATGATGGGAAAGGGGAACCCCCGTTCCCTTAAGAATAGGGACATCTCGGATGACCTAGTATGGAACACCTCATCTTGGGCTCAGATACGGTGCAGACATAGGAATTGGGAGTAGGGGACAGTCTTTGGAGGAAGCAGGGTGGGAAGAAGTGTAGTTGAGATCGTTGTGGGAGTCAGTGGGTTTGTAATGGATGTCAGTCAATAGTCTATTTCCAGTGATGGAGACTGTGAGATCAAGAAAGGGGAGGGAGATGGTCCAACTAAATTTGAATGCAGGATAAAAATTGGTGGTGAAGTTGATGAAGTCCATGAGTTCTGCATGGGTGCAGGTAGCACTGATGCAGTCACCAATGTAACAGAGATAGAGTTCGGGGATAGGACCAGTGTATGCCTGGAACAGGAATTGTTCAACGAACCCTACAAAGAGGCAGGCATAGCTGGGGCTCATGCAGGTGCCCATAGCTATGCCTTAGACTTGGAAGAAGTGGGAGGAATCAAAGGAGAAGTTGCTAAGGGTGAGGACCAGCTCCTCTAGGCAGAGTACAGTTACTAGAGGGAAATTGGATGGTTCTGCGGTCAAGGAAGAAACGGAGGGCTTTAAGGCCATCCTGGTGGGGGATGGAGGTGTAGAGTGACTGAATGTCCATAGTAAAGATGAGGGGGTGGGGGCTCAGAAAGCGGAAGTCATTAAAGAGACGAAGAGCATGTGAGGTATCTTGGACAAAGGTTGGGAGAGATTGGACCAGGGAGGATAGGATGGGGTCGAGGTACGTGGAAATCATTTCCGTGGGACAGGAGCAGGCAGAAACAATGGGTTTGCCAGGGCAGTTGTGTTTGTAGAGTTTGAGGAGAAGGTAAAAACGGGCTGTGCGGGGCTGAGAAACAACAAGGTTGGAGGCTGTGAAAGGCAGGCAGCCAGAAGTGATGAAATCAGTAATGGTGTTTTAGATTAAGGATTGGTGCTCATCTGTGGACCCAGTAAAAGTTGGCAGAAACACGAACGTTCACTCTTGGCTGGATGAAGGATCTTGTGTAAAGCTTTGCATTAAATCCACAATACTACATGTAATGTACTTAAATTGCCAAGCGCCAGTGAGTTGTTATGCTGTGACCAGAGGTGAAACCATATTTTCTTCTCTGGCAGTGTCAGTCTGGTTACTGTTCCATTGTAAGATTTGTATCCCTGATAAAGCTATCTGGAGAAGCTGCTGTTTCTTTTTAAATAAGAAGATTACAATGGGGCTGTTGCGGCAGATAAGGGCATATTGTAACAGGGACAGGACCTTTGTGAAGAACAGATGTAACATGAGCTCTGGTAAATAAATGAGTGGGTAGATTTGGAAACAAACAGAAGGAATCGCGCCAGTGAAGCTAAAATCAGGCAGAGAGCTATCTGCTAAACAAAAACATTATTGAAGCTTGTCAAGCTTTTTAGAATATTACTGTCATTAACAATCATCTCTTTCATAGGGTTTGTTTTCTCTCTGATTGGCAAAGAGAAATGACAGATTTGCATTTATCTCTCACTGTTTGACATCTTCAGCCAATTTTTATAGCTGTGCACAAGATTAATTGCCTATTAATCAATTGTGTAGACATTTAATGTGAGGGCCCACCAGCTGCTCCTTCATGGGGAGGCATATGTTATGAAGGAACAGAGTTAATTGTGCACCCTGGAACTGTGGCATGACTGACATGGAAGCCTCTCTGTCCAACAGACGGAGGATAGGATCGCAAGTCACTTCACTTAAAAACTGAAAATGGAGCAAAGACATTGCAGGCTGGGCAGCAACAGAGAGGAAAGAACAGGGCAGAAAAGAAGAGATAGACACAAAATGCTACAGTAACTCATCGGGTAAGGCAGCATCTCTGGAGAAAAGGGACAGGTGACGTTTCGGGTACAACCCTTCTTCAGACTCCTACACATGTTCTCCAGATATGCTGCCTGACCCGTTGAGTTACTCCAGTAATTTGTGTCTTTCTTTGGTAAAAGACAGCGTCTGCTGTTCCTTGTTATCACAGAAAAGGAGAGAGATTACGTGACAAAGTGAATGACCACAAATCACATGACTGTAACCACATCAGTCTCTATATACATAGAAACATCTTGGCCCACGTCCAGTTTTCGCTCTTCCCACAAGACTTGCTGTGTTGATGACGGAGATGCTACGCCTGACCTTGACCTCCTTACTTCCTGGATTCCAGATCCAGACCTTTCAGAAGAGCAAGTGATTTATATATATCAGAACGTTGTTCAGCATGTAGTTCCCTCTGCACAATGGATATCACTCACTGAGTGATTGTCCTGTTGTAAACATACATCCCCATCCATCGGCAGGACCCCGAGCTCTCAGCTTCCAACCTCTGGTCACTTTCCATCCCACTTCCTTCTCATTGTACATAAGTTATAGGAGCAGAATTAGGCCATTCAGCCCATCAAGTCTACTCCGCCATTCAATCATGGCTAATCTACCCTCCCATCTCAACCCAATTCTCCTGCCTTCTCCCCATAACCCCTGATACTCGTATTAATCAAGTATCTGTTAATCTCCCCCTTAAAAAAACATCCAGTCTTGGCCTCCACAGCCGTCTGTGGCAATGAATTCCACAGTTTCATCACACTCTGACGAAAGAAATTCCCCCTCATCTCCTTCCAAAAGGTATGTCCTTTTATTCTGAGGCTATGGCATCTGGTTCTAGACTCTCCCACTAGTGGAAGCATTCTCTCCACATCCACTCTATCCAGGCCTCATGCACCTCCTTAACTTAAGAAACAGCACCATATATTGTACTGGGGCACATTGTTAATCTTCAAGAGATCCCATTAAATTTATTCACCTCTGGTAATGATTTTGCTGCCCCTACTTGCATATTTTATATGGGGAGTTCCAAATCTTGTGGTTTTATTTCACCATCCTTGTTTGGTTTGGTTTTTTTTGCCTCGGGTCAATGGAGAAAATTAAAGAGATATATTATGGAAAGTTAGTCAAGTTGATGGTTTAAAGTTTAGAGACACAGCATGGAAATAGTCCCTTTGGCCCACCAAGTCCACGCAGACCATCGATCACCTGTTCACACTAGTTCTGCGCTATCCCACTTTCCTATCAGTTGGGGCAATATACAGAGGCCAATTAACATTTAAAAAACTCCTGTCTTTGGGATGTGGGAGGAAATTGGAGCTCCCTGAGGAAACCCATGCGGTCACAGGGAGAACGTGCAAACTCCACGAGGCACCCTAGGTCAGGATTGAACCCAGGCCTCTGGGCGCTGTGAGGCAGCAACTGTACCAGCTACCCCACTCAGCCACTGATAGGTTTTTGATAAGCAAAGATGTTGAAGGAAAATAAAAATTTGGGGAATGAATTGTTCATAAATCAGCTGCAATTGCACTGATTGGCGGAAAAGCGGTTGATGTGGTTAGGGGCAGGAGGATTTGAAGTGGCCAAATGCAAATTCTGTGATTGGGCTCCCATCCCGTATCTGAATGAGTGGCGAATAGAGTCCATAATGGACAATCCTTGAGTGGGTTCCTTGTTGCAACAAATAACATCTGTAGTGCCCAATAAGGCTGAAGACAGAGGGGATAAGTTTTATTGACCCCAGGACATGCTTGGAATGCTGTATGAAAAATAGCACAACGCTGCCACCTTGTGGTTCTAGATAATAATGTTCTGCCAAAAAGACGAAATGGGGATCAAAAATTTGGATTGAACTGCTCAGAGGAGTGAAAAAATCCAATTTTCTTCAGAAAGCAATGCCCTAGTCCCAAACAAAATACATTAACTGAGGTCACCGCCAATAATAAGAATTTGCATCACATTAGACTTTAATAGTGTTGTGGAAGCCACAACAAAATAACATCCATCTTTCATTACCGAGTAAGCCAAACCACAGAAAAGACGCAAAGTGCTGGAGTAACTCAACAGATCAGGCAGCATCTCTGGAGAACATGGATAGCACTTTTAAGGTCAGGACCTTTTTTCAGACTGAAGAAGTCCCAAACCGAAATCTTGCTCGACCATGTTCTCCAGAGATGCTGCCTGAACTGCTGAGTTCCTCCGGCACTTTATGTCTTTTTTTGTAACCTAGCATCGGTAGATCCTTTTGTCCCCATTCTCCTGTTTTGGCCAATATCTCTCTGATCCCTTCCAATCTATGTACCTATCTATTAATTGTTGTCATTGTGCCCAACACTAATCGGTGGGAAGAAACGGTCCCTTGGGTTTCTTCTAAATCTTTTCACTCTCTCCTGAAACCTATGCCCTCCGCAGGGTTTTGGATTCCTTTATCCTGTGAAAAAGACTGTGACCATTCACCTTACCTATGTTTCTCACTCCTCGGTCTTCTACGCTCCAGGAAAAAGTGTCCCAGTCTATCCAGTTTTCTCGTGATCACTAAACCCCGCGAGTCTTGATAACATCCTTGTGAATCTTTTCTGCACCCTTTTCAGCTCAATGACATCCTTCCTACAGCAGGGTGGCGAGAACTGGACATCATACTCCAAATGTGGTCTCATCAACATCTTGTACTGTTGCAACATTACATCCCAAATCATGTACTCAATACCCTTACCGATGAAGACTAGAATGCAAAACAGCCTTTTTACCACCTCGTCTACCGATGTAGTTGGTTTCAGAAAACTGTGCACCTGTACCATAAGTCTCACTAATCTAAAAGGACCCAACAACTTTCTGCATAAGTTCTGCCTTGATTTAGTTATCAAAATGCATTACTTGACAGTAGTCTGAGTTAAATTCCATCTACTGTTCCTTGCCCACTTCCCGAGTTGATCCAGATCCTTTGTAAAGCTTGATAGATTTCCACTACCAAAACTTTTGGCGACATTCACTGATTTGCTAATCATGTTATCTACATAGTCATCAAATTGTTAATATAAATGACAAGCAAAAGTGAACTCATCACAGATCCTGTGCACACCACTGATCACTGGCTTCCAGTCAGAAAAACATTCCTTCACTCTCTGGCGCCTTCCACCAAGCCAATTCTTAATCTTGTTTGTGAGTTTACCCTGGATTCCATGTTGTCTGACAAACCTTCCATCCAGATCCTACCACAGGTCTTACTAATGGTGGTGTGTAGACAAGGGGCATCACCCTGCCCATGTCAATCCTCTTGGTGACCCCGTCAAGAAACTATCAGGAATGTGACACATGATTTACCCCACGCAAAGCTGTGTTGACTTTCCTAATCAGTCCTTGCATATGCAAATGCTGGTATATAATACCCCTCAGAATCCACTCCAGCAACTTACTGATGTCAGCCTCACCAGCCTGCAATTCTCTGGCTTGTCCTTGCAGTCTTTAAATAAATGTGTAACGTAAGCCAGCCTCCGGCCTTCCAGACCACCCAGTGGCTAAAGATGTTGCAAATTTCCACATTGTATCTTTAACCTAAATTAAGCTAAACTAGCTAATATGTTTCTTCATTGGTGTTGCTCTTAATGATGTGAGATAGCAAAAGATTGGGAAGGGAGCAGGAAGATGATTGAAGAACCTCCCTGAGTACAATCAACTGGAGATATCAATACTATTGCACAGAAAGGAGAGTGTAATGTCCTATGTATCTATGTGGGGGTCTGATACAAAATCTGGTCCTGGACATGGATAGACAGGTTTGGAGGGTTATGGACCAAACGCGAGCAGGTAGGACTAGTGTAGCTGGGATATGTTGGCCTGTGTGGGCAGGTTGGGCCGAAGGCCAGGTTTTCATGCTGTATCACTCTCTGACTAAGACTCTATGATCCTAAATATCTCTGCCAGGGCCATCGCAATTTCTTTCCCAGCTTCTCACAATGTCCAAGGATTTATCCCCCATAATATTCTTTAAGACTGCAATTCTCTTTTGCAATTCAAGTATGGTCCAACACATCACAGCTCATTTCCCTCAATTAATCAGCTTCCACAATCTTCTCTTTAGTAAATACAGATGTGAAGTACTCATTTAACATCTGGCCCATCTCCTGTGGGTCAACACATAGACAAAATGTCGATCCTTATGGCGACTTTTTCTCTCTGGATCATTAAACACCTGTAATAACTCTTTCTTTATCTTTTTTGCCCAAATTATTTAATGTCCTCTATTTGCACTCCAGATTACCCTCTTTAGCGTTTCCTTATCTTCCTCAAAGGATTCCCTAGATCTCACCTGCCTATAACCAAACATATGTTTGGGACATATGGGACAAGTGTTGCGAATTAGGCTAAAAACACTATGATGCCTACATCAGATGACTGTTTCAAGTGTATCTATGTTTTTGTATCTGTCCCTATTTAAATAAACCTTAATCAATCAATCATGTCTCCATTTTCATAAGGTCATAAATGATAGGAGCAGAATTAGGATATTCGGCCCATCAAGTCTACTGCCATTCAATCATGGCTGATCTGTCTCTCCCTCCTAACCCCATTCTCCTGCCTTCTCCCCATAACCTCTGACACCCGACTAGTTCCTGACTGGTGTCAGGATTCATTGAATCCATTAAATTAATTGATGCATTACGTGAAGAGAGGAGGGAGAAACTGGGGAAGAGGTATGTGGTCATGGTTTATTCTAAAATAACGTTGCTTTCTAAAGGGACCCCACTTCATAAGATCCGTTTAATTTTTTTTTAAATCATCATGACAACAGGGCTTTGTCCTTCATTGAATAGTTTTAAAGCACAGTGTCTGTAATCTTAAAATCATATATTATATGAGCAGCATTAGGCCATTCAACCCATCGAGTCTACTCCACCATTCGATCATGGCTGATCTATTTGTCCCTCTCGACTCCATTCTCCTGTCTTCTCTCCGTAACCTTAGAGACCCTTACTAATTAAGAACCTATTAATCTGTGCTTTAAAAGTACCCAATGTGCAGATGATGGTTTATACTGAGGATAGAGACAAAATGCTGGAGTGACTCAATGGGACAGGCGGCACCTCTGGAGAGAAGGAATGGGTGACGTTTCGGGTCAAGACCCTTCTTCAGGCTGAAAGTCGGAGGAGAGAGAGACACTCTGGGGACGGAGTAATCGTCTCTCTGCCTCCAGCATTTTGTGTCTATCTCCTTGAAAAATATCCAATGTTTTGGCATCTGCATCCATCCAGGCAATGAATTCCACAGATTCATAACCTTTAAAGGCTAATATTGGGCGGCAATATTAAAAATATTCTAGTTTAATCTAAATTATTCTTACCATTGCATGAAAACAAACTCTAGTGTTTGAAGGAAATTTTCCGGAGATATACACTCAGCAAGATATCTGTCATTGCATAGTTGTTTGCCAAGAAGAGAGTTGCTTTTGCCAAGTACTACGAGAATTAATGGCACATTTGTCGGTCTTTCCTCTGTGTGCCAAATATTGCATCCTTGCTGAAACTTATCAAATTAAAAGTAAACCATATGTCAAAACACAATACTGCTCGACACAATAGCCATAATCTGCAACCGAAGCGACTATTAAAACAAAGTCAGTTGTGTGTGTGTCTAATTTCCGTTGAGAAGATGTTAATGAATTACCTACCTAGACCACAACAATCCTGCTGCACAGCACCAAAAACCTGGCTTTGATCCTGAGCTCAGGAGCTGTCTCTATGGAGTTTGCATGTTCTCCCTGTGACTGTGTGTGTTTCTTCTGGGTGCTCCGGTTTCCTCCCACATTCCAAAAGAAGTGCAGGTTTGTAGATTTGTTAATATTGGCTAAATTAAAGACACTATAAAATGGAGGATCCCTGCACTTGTCAGAATTGCTTAGTCTTGTCAGCTGAATTTTACAGGCTTTGACTGGCGCCAGCCAGTCTAGGCTCAGACTGATATGCAGGATGGTATGTGGTCCAGGGGTTCTCCATGTTTCTCTTAAATTGATAACATATATAGTGGTTTTGCAAACTGACCTTAAATGCATCATTTCTATTGGGCCACTGCAAAAGCATTGTAAAACAGTATACACAATGTTGCAAGATGGTCATCCTGTTAATTGATGATTGGTCGAACTGTTGAGCCTTGGAGAAATTGTTTAATTCCCAGGGCACATGTATCAGTGTTTTTTCATGTTAGCTTCCTTCGAGATCTTTCTTTCTTATGCAATGTATGAGCTGTTGTATTATTGGATTAAGGGAATGCCAGTTATGTATGGGGTTAATCGATATCTATAATTGGGTTATTGAGAGACCACCCCTATGTGATTCAGCCCCTCGAGGTCCCGGGACATATAAAAGTCCGCGATCACGAGGCTCAGCGTCGATCTTTTGGAAGAGCGCTTGGAACTGTGTGAACTTCTGTAGTGTCTCTGTCTGAGCGAAGCCTAGAGGGCTTGAACAGGCAGACGCGAGGATCAAACCCGCGGTGAGATAGGTACAGTGTTTGATCTATGACGCACTTTTGATAAAATAAAATTTAGTTGTTTCAAGCACTTGATTCAGTGTTTATACTGAAACTAGACAGGGGGCGAAACTAGAAATGAGCAATTATCAGGTTAATTTACCCTCTGTGCATTATCCTTAGTATGTAGGGAGTATATGCAAAAATGGGATCGCACTAGAGCTAGTGTGAACAGGTGACTGATGGTTGGCATGGACTCAGTGGTTACTCCTGCACTTTGTGTCTATCTTTAGTATAAACCAGCATCTGTAGTTCCTTCTTATTGTAAATGTTCTGTTCACAAAACCAGTTACCATCCAATTATTCTCAGTCACCAGCAAAGCAATGAAAAGTGTTGTCAACAGTGTGATCAAGTGACATTTATCTGCCCCCCAATATAGTCCTTGGGTTTGACTGGGACCACTTTTGCCCCAAACATGGACCAATGTATAGATTATATTCAGTAGGTATTCTCAAAGAGCCCAATTCCAAGAAGAAGTGAATGTGACTGCTCTTGACATCCTGGCAGCATTTGCCCCAGTGTGGCTTCAAGGAACCCAAGTTTCAGGTCGAGACCTTCCTTCAGGTGATGTTGTAGCTTGTAGACCCAGTGATAATGAAGGCAGTATCTTTCTTCAGCAAGATGATGTGGCTTTTGAAAGATGGTTGTGCTCCCAGGCAAGCCTTCATTGTAGTGTGGACGTTGCAGATTTGGAAAAGTGTTGTCACAATTGCCTGGCAGAATAACCTGCAATCCAAGAATTGTGGTTGCTCAGCCATTGTCTATGTTCTTGCCCACGATCAATAATGGGGGGAGGAAAAAGCCAAAAAATAGAAGTTATAAAATCTGTAATAAATCTGTGGTTAATATATCCTCTTCTTGGACTTAAGAAGAGTAAGTCTGTGCAGAATGAAGTAACTGTGCATTAGGATGAATGGATGAGCGTTTACGGGATCACCAATAAGGCAGAAAGTGATATAAGAAAAAAAGCTGATCTGCAGAACTACAGCTCATTCCAGATTTCCAAGCTGCAATGCAGAACTTATAACTGAGGGGCAAAATCTGAGATTTGGAATGTCGCTGAATGCTCTATCGAACCATTACTGGAGAACGGTGGAGAGCACACTGACTGGCTGCATCATGGCTTGGATCAAATCATGGGAACGTGGTTGGTATTGTTCAGTTATTGACTTCCCCACCATCAAAGGGATCGCCAAGCCTCTGGATGGCATCTAATGTCATCATTAGATCCACACCACTATGGATGTGCTCCTAAAGTCTTTAGACTTTAGAAATACTGCAAGGAAACAGGTCTGTCAGCCACTCAAGTCCATGCTGACCATCGATTACCATGTACATGAGCACTGTCCTACTGTCCTACACACTAGAGACAATTTGCAATTTTACAGAAGCCAATTAACCTACAAACCTGTACGTCTTTGGAGAATGGAAGGAAACCAGAGCACTAGGAGAAAACGCACTCAGTCCCAGGTAGAAATACAAACTCCGTGTAGACAGCATCCATAGTCAGGATCAAATCCGGGTCTCTGGCACTGTAAAATAGCAACTCTACCGTTGCGCCTGCGGATCCAATACGTAAGAACATACAGGAGCCTGAGAACCATTACTTCCAGTTCAAGAACAGCTTCAAGGACCATCAGTCTCTTGAAGCACCCTACGCAACCCTAGTTCAGCACAAAACTATTAGCTATGGACTACTAAACTGAACTATGTTCTTTAGATTGCACTACCACGCCGACCATTGATCACCCGTTCACGGTAGTTCTATGTTAGACCGCTTTCACATCCTCACTCGGGAGGTTTTAACTTGCATGTCCTTTGGGAAGTGATAGGAAACTGGAGCACCCCCAGAGGAAACCCGTGCGGCCACAAGGAGAGCATACAAACTCTGCACAGACAGCACCTGCAGTTGGAACCATACCCAGGTCCATGACCATGAGGCAGCAGCTCTAATACTGCGCTCCAGTGCTAGCCATGTAATTTGCATGTAGATTTACAGCAAGTAGATTTTCATTGCTCTGGGCCCCTAAAAAATGACAATTAACCAATCTTGCCTAAACATTTGTTAGAGGAATCTACATGTTTCTGGACATTATGCTCATGCCTTAGGTGGAGCTGGATGTGTTGGAAACACAAGATCAGTGACATTTTAACTGAGATAAGGATGCAAGAAGTTCTCTCATTGGAAAAAATAATCGAGTTCAGTTTGGATACTCAAAGCACAAAGATCGCTAATCGCTTTACACTGGTTAATCAATTGTCAAAGTTAAGAGCTGCCATTTTATTTACAGTACAGAAGATGTAATGGAATAACAGGAGGAAATTTCAGATGGGTGATTTATTGATATAGGCATTTAAATTACCAAAGCAAGATTAGCAGTCATTTATTTAATTGCTAATTATGGAGGCGTAAATGGCTGCTATGCTAGTGTTTTCAACATCCGTCGCCTGACATTTGTTAAAAGTGTAGCAAGGTGACGCAAGTCTGTTTATTTAACTTCTGGAAATGGGCATGAGAAAATCGTAACACGAGTTTTGATACATTAAGTATGTATTATGTAGAAATTGAATGTGCTACATTCACAGTTGCAGCGATTCATAGTCAAGAATGTCCTAATGCATTATTAATCACTTCAGCCTATTTGTGCTCTAATTCAGTGTGATTAAATAACTTTAAATAAAGCTGTAACAGCACAATTAACAGAAGTGATTTGATGCAATGTATAGTAAAACCATGCAAGTTTTTCACTCAACGGTTAAAGTGCCACTTATTATTTTTCTACGTGCATTCTTGCCAATTTGAACCTGGAATTATTTTTTTTATCAGTGGCCAAGTGATAGAACAAGTATCTATTCTCTCCATGATAAATAGCTGAGAGTAGATGCTAAGGACTCTGCCTGCATTCTGTTGTTCCATGAACGATCTCATACTTTCTGCTTGCAGAGAATGGTGGAAAATAAATAAATCAGGGTGTCCAGAAAGGGAACTGAATGGAAACTTGAGACAAAATATTGAGCGTACTATAATAGAAGAGCAAAGGGATGATTTAAATGAATTGGCATTTGTAGACCTGGCATAGATTCAGTGGATTGAATGACTGGCTTCTGTGCAGGAATAATTCTGCAATGTTATTGTTTGTGGGATTGTTTGCTGTGTAAAAATTGGATGCCACTTTTACTGCAGTGATTCCATTTAAAACATATTTGTTAATTGACTGTAGAGCACCCTAGTATTCAGTGGCACAGAGAGACACCATATAAATGCAAGGCCTTTTCACATTTCACTCATTGGGTGGCGTAGTCAAAGTTAAGTCAAAGTCATACAAACTTTATTGTCATTTAGAAATACATCGATATATGCAATTCCAAATGAAATTCCGTTGCATTTGGCTCCCTGGATAAAATGGATAAAAAGGATAAAAGGATAAATAGACAATGGTGGCAGCCCCTTACATGGCATTCAGGAGTCTGATGGCTTGTGGGAAGAAGCTGTTGCAGAACCTTGATGTTCTGCTCCTTATGCTACGATATCTTTTGCCCAAGGGCAGCAGAGTGAACAGTCCGTGATGGAGATGTTTGGGGTCTTTTATAATACTAATATAATAAGTGGCGCAGTGGTAGAGTTGCTGCATTATCTGATCCTGACTGCAGGTGTTGTCTGTATGGAGTTTATACGTTCTCCCTGTGACCAGGTAGGTTTTCTTTGGGTGCTCCATACACACACACTCCAAAGGTGTGCAGGTTTGGAGGTTAATTGGCTTTGATAAATTATAAATTGTCCCTAGTGTGTAGGATGGTGCTAGTGTATGAGGATCACTGGTCGCTGTGGACTCGGTGGGCCGAAGGGCCTGTTGAAATGCTGTATCTCTAAAGTCTAAAGTAAATTTACTAAAATCATTAAGTCAGATTTCCGTAGCACGACCAACCGAAGTAGGTGTGCGCGCATGTGTGTGTGTGTGCGTGTGCACTGATGGACAGTATTTAATTCTCTTGATTCAGCTGCTGAAATGGTAGCACAATTGCTTGTAAATATACAATTATCAATCAGATATTAACACCTTTATGGCAGAAAGCTGCAAAGGTTAATGAGCAATAATTTATTCCGTGTGCCTCTGTTTATGTCGATCGCTGGGATTAGAGAGTTCACCTGTTGCTTGTCAGAGTAGTGCTTCAACCTTAAAGCACTCCAATCTGAGATGAAACAGCATATTATCATCTCCAAGGCAAGAGCGTTTGAGGAACATCTTGAGTGAATGTGTTGGAAGGAACTACAGATGCTGTTTTTTTTTACGGAAGAAAGACACAAGGAGCTGGAGTAACTTAAAGGGTTAGGCAGCATCTCTGGAGAAAAAGAATAGGTGATATTTCAGGTGACTTTCAGTCTGAAGAAAGGTTTTGACCCAACATGTTTCCTAGTGTGTCTGAAGAAAGGTCCTGACCTGAAACACGACCTATCCATTTTCTCCAGGGATGCTGCCTGACCTGAATTACTCCAGCACTATGTCTTTTTAAGTATAACTGTGTAACCCTCTTGATTTAGACTCTCAGAACATAAATGGAAAAACCTACAGCTCAAGCTTTCACTTAAGACCAAAAAATCTGTTTGGTTTTTGTTCAACCATGTTATTATTTTTTCTGAAGTATTGATACCATGGAATCATTCTATAACTCGAATGAAAAATATTCCATGATTGCAATGGTAACCACTCATTCTGGCAGCATGTTGATGAACCAAAGGTATGATTTGGGAATTAAGATTCTCACTGTGAAGAATGCTGTGCATTTATCAGGCATCATGGACAAGCTGATCCGCATGTGCCGATCTCTTTCCACATTTACAGACGACCATTGACATGCAGTTCAATGATTCAATAATACATTATTGTCACATGTACGTAGGTACACTGAAATACTTTGTTCTTACATACAATACACAATCCCCGGTATGTGGAAAGTCTTAGGTTCAATTTCTTAACTGACATCTTTCCACCTGTTATGCATACAATACACAAGTAGGCAAAGAGTTGCCGCGTATAGAGCAAGCTCACCTGGTGAAATATACACCTGACCTATGTGTATACCTGTCCTATGTATGTTCTCTGACATATGAGTATCACTGCAATAGTTACACTTCACATGTTTAAACATTGTACAAGCTCTTCATTTTTGAATGATCTTACCATATATTTTGTGAGATCTGTACTTCTTCTCATGAGGCTTAAACATGTGAGAGATCAGAAGTTGGTGCTACAAAGACAGCTTGTTTTAACATGGAAACGAGTGTAAAGTCTGGACATGGAGAATTAGTCCACAAAAATATATTAATAATGTACTGGCCAAGGTGGAGGAGCGGTTGAAAGTCATGAAACACATAAAGGTGGATAAATCCATGGGATTGATCAAATGTATCCTTGAATGTTATGGGAATCAAGAGAGGAGATTGTTTGGGCCTTGCTAGAGGTTTTTATCTCTTTCTCAGCCACAGGTGAGGTATTGGAAGACCGGTGGATAATCTTGTGCCCTAATGTAAGAAGGGCAGCGGAAATAAGAAAGGGAGCTACAAGCTGGTGAGCCTTAAATCAATAGTGGGAACGTTATTGAAAGGGATTCTGAGGGACAAGGTGTGTATTTGGTTTAGGAACGGCAAGGAATGATTATTGGGTCTCATGAATTTTATTGAGTTTTTTTGCATAGGTGACCAAGATAATTGATTAGGGCAGGGTGCTAAATATCATCTACTTAGACTTTAGCAAGAGTTTTGACCAGGTCCAGAAGATTAGAAGATAAGGGATCCTGGGTGAGCTGGCGAATAGGGTACAGAATTGGGGGTGTGATAGGAGGCAGAGGGTGGTGGTGGAAAATTGCACCAGTGACCAGTGGTGTGTTGCAGGGATTGCTGCTGTGTCCTTTGTTAATCGTTTATATCCGTTAATAATCAATGAGTTTGCAGATAACACCAAAATTGGTAGTGCAGCGTGCAGTAAAGGATTGTCTAAGGTAATCACAGGATTCATAGATCAATTGAGAAAGTGGTCAAGGGAATGCAATTTAACTGTGGTGATATTTTTGGGAAGATAAGCCAGGGCAGGGTGTACACCATGAATGGCAGAGGCTTGAGGGATGTTTTTGAAAAGTGAGAATTCTGGATGCGTACATAGTTCTTGAAGGTAATGAGACAGTTAGGCATGGTGGTGAGGGATGTGCGTGGCAAAAAGTCTCATGTTGATCACTTGAGGCTGATACTCAACTGACCTAGAACCAGAATCCCATCAACTATATGTGCAACTGAAGTTTGTCACGTTCCCTTGTACAACACAGAGACAAGAGACTTGTCTCTTGGCACGAGTGGAATGCATAAAAGTTTTCAAAGAACTTATATCATTATCTGCCCTTCAGAATTCCTCAGTGATATCCGAACATTTTGAACATTCCGTTTTATTTTGTTTTAGTTTAGTTTACAGATATAGCATAGAAACCAGTCCACCGAGTCCGTGCCGACCAGCGATCATGTACACACTAGTTCTATCCTCCACACAAGGGAAAAGTTACAGAAGCCAATTAACCTACAAACCTACATGTCTTTTGAGTGTGGGAGAAAAGCCACACGGTCACAGGGAGAATGTACAAACTCTCTACCTACAGCACCTGTCGTCAGGATGGAACCTGGGTTTCTGGTGCGGTAAGGCAGCAACTCTACTGCTGTGCCACTGTGCATCAACATAAAATACAAATGATGGGTAAAAATCAATAAAGTGATGCAAGAGAGCTGTTGTCCTTCTGGAAGTTAATGCAAGATTAAAAAGGAAGTACATTTTGCTGGATGTGTTAAAGACTTATGAAAGAGACTGCAATTGGAGAGGGCGGCAAATATGCATGATTATTAGGAAGAAACAAAATACACTTTGTTCATTTATTCAGGTGTTGCAAAATATTTTTTTCCATTTTCCAAATTATAATCTGTTGTATTGAAGAGCCAAATGGCCTCCTCCTGCACCTATTTACTATTTTCTATGTATTGAATTGTAGACACCCAAGACAACAGAACAAATTCCTCCCTCCTCAAACTGCACCACACATTCAAAAGGCAGAGAAACCCAGTTTTATGATCTTAGCTGCGTGATAGTGTCTATAATAATCCAGCATTATTTTAGTATTGCAATAAAATGTCCAATTCGATTATGTGCTGAAATTTCTAGTGTGTGACTTGAATATACAATCACCTGAGCCAAAATCAAACTGCTGGAGGAACTCAGCAAGTCTTGCAGCTTCATTTGTGGTGGTGGGGAGTGGGAATTGGCAACATTGCAGATCAGGTCCCTGCATCCACGTTTGGTGGGTTTTTTTTGCTCCACATTCCAACAACTGCAGTCCCTTGTGTCTCCATATGATCTCCTGACTTGGATGAAACAGCAACCACTGAGTGAAGACAGCCCGAAGCAGGGATAAAGGAATAATGCCAATTAGTTAAAATGCTGAAAGGAAGGAATTATACTGTGAAACAATAATCTGATCTCAAGAAAGAAAGTGCAGATGGAAAAAAGGCCTTTAAAATAGCAAGAACATAATGTGAACAAGAAGGCACTGCACCCATTCCACTTACAATCATCCTTATTTCCCTTGAGACACCTTACCCAGATTTATAACTTCCCTGCTTGCATTTTCAATATCATTACTTCATCCAATGTAAGCTGAGCTCATCAGTTGTGTTTCTGAATAACTTTACCTCATTAAAAGGCAACATTTCCCCCAATGCCCTTAGCACCGTTGAATGCCACAGTGTGTCATTGAATCATCGAACCCTCCTTTCTCCAAAATATCAGTCTCTCTTCGACGTTCCTGATACCGCCAATGTACCATCTCTCCTTGCATCAGACTGTAGATTTAAGAACATATAATGACTGATAACATTGTAAACTGCAAAAGATCGCGGTGGCACAGCGGTAGAGTTACTGCCTTACAGCGAATGCAGTGCTGGAGTCCCGGGTTCAATCCTGACTACGGGTGCTGTCTGTAGGGGGTTTGTACGGTCTCCCCGTGATCTGCATTGATTTTCTCCGAGATCTTCGGTTTCCACCCACACACCAAAGAAATACAGGGGCTGTAGGTTAATTGGCTTGATAAAATGTAAAAACTGTCCCTAGTGGGTGTAGGATAGTGTTAACTGGTTGGCGCGGACCCGGTGGGCCGAAGGGCATGTTTCCCCGCTGTATCTCTAAAACTAAAATAAAGACTAAATGTACTTCAACTTATCAGCAATGCAATAACAAACTTTAAATATGCCATAAGAGTTGATAATACTTTTTAATGTTTGGCTGCACATGTTCAACTTACAGTATCGAAATGTTTCATTCACGACTTGCATGCAATGTTCCTGAACATGCTCAATTCCTTGAAGGGAAGGGGCTATTGGATATGATGATGGGCCAAAGGGGAGGTGGCAGGTGTGATAGTAAGGTATAGTTGAGGAAAGTAGATAAAGAATGAATCGTGTTTCTCCAACACATTGTGTGAATTTCACACAAGACTGTTACCTGAGATGCTTTTTATATCTTTCCACCATTTCAAGAGAGAGTTAGATTGAGCTCTTAGGGCAAAAGGAATCAAGGGATATGGGGGGAGAAGCAGGAACGGGGTGCTGATTTTAGATGATCTGCCATGATCATATTGACTGGCGGTGCTGGCTCGAAGGGCCAAATGGCCTACTCCTGCACCTATTTTTCTATGTTTCTATGTTTTCTATGTTTTTACCTTTATGTCCACTCATGTACATTAACTATTGTTTTTATAAGTAAAATAATGATATATCACCGTTTTCATATTTAAAGTACTGGCCACACCCTTTTATTGTTGCGAGTTGCTCTTCAGCATGTTGAAAATAAATAGAAAATTAAATTATAAAATGTTTAAATCCATTTTGATTCCACTAATTCCATTTAAATTATAAAATTCTATTACCTTCATCTCAAAGCATGTTTTGCAGTGATCTCAGTTTACAATTTGTAAATGTCAGTGCAATTATTCACTTTGTTAAAATATGTAATCAACCAGCCCCTTATAGAATTACAAATCATGCATCATTAACCTTTAAAATTTTGTATAATCGAGATCACAAACAATATTGAACAAGGGCAAATTATAGTAACAGAAGCACCTTGAAGTCTTGATTACCACCGGGGATTTTCCCAGTTCAGCAACAGTAAATGTTCTTTACACTATAATAATTTGAAGCTTTTTAAGGCTCACATTGAAGGCTGGATTTTGTATTTGGGACCTTATGCCGATGATTCCTTTTGTTCCTGAAATGTGTCCAGTTTCCAGATTGTATAATATGTTGACATTCCAATGTGTTAACATATCACCTCAATGTATTTTTTGTTCTCAGCTGCAGACTGAAGGGATTTAACACAAATAAATAGTGATGAATCTCAGCACTTTGGAATAGGTTCCCATTGGCGGGACTTGAGGTTCTGAGTTATCGGGAGAGGTTGAGCAGGTTGGGACTCTATTCCCTGGAGTGCAGAATGACGAGGGGTAGGGTTGTCAACTGTCCGGTATTATCCGGGACTTCCCGTTTTTTGGGGCAAAATTGGTTTGTCCCATACGGGACTGCCCTTGTCCCGTATTTGACTTCTGCTATGGTCAAGGGAACTGTCGGGTATGAGTGCTGTGTCCGGCCCCACCTCACCCTTCCCGACGTAGTGCGGCCCATGGAGTGCAGTAGCAGCAGCAGCGCCTCACCCGTGGACCCGTCGGTCGGCAGCCCGGCCAGCTCTCTGACCTTCGGACCTTTGCTTACCGCCAACACCACCACCCTTCCTTCTCATGGCCGATCATCGCTTCATGAGTTGGATGGAGTGCCGGACTTTGCGCACGATGACGCACGGCTGGGCCAAAACTCCTCAGCTGGCTGCTGGCTGGGATTTGTGTGCAGTCCAGCAGCCAGGCCAATTCATCATTCACCCAGCCACGGCCGAGTTGGTCAATGAATTGCCATTGAGAATTTGTCCTTTATTTTGACCTTTTGTCCCATATTTGGGAGTGAGAACGTTGGCAACCCTAACGAGGGGTGAACTTATAGAGGTGTATAAAATTTAAGGAGGAATAGATTGGGTAGAAGCACAGAGTCTTGCCCAGAAAAGGGGAATCGAGAATCAGAGAACATATGTTTAAGGTGAAGGGGAAAAGATTTCATAAGAATCTGAGGGGTAACATTTTCATACAAGGGTGGTGGGTGTATGGAACGAGCTGCCAGAGGAGGTGGTTGTGGCAGGGACTATCCCAACATTTAAGAAACAATTACACAGGTACATTCTAAGGACAGGTTTAGAGGGATATGGGCCAAATGCAGGCAGATGAGACTAGAGTAGATGGGAGATGTGGTCAGTGTGGGCAAGTTGGGCCGAAGGGTCTGTTTCCATGCTGTATGACTCGATGTCTCTAGGTTTGGGGATATAATCAGGGCATTGGTTTGTATTGCATTAAGTATTTAGTGTCAGTGATGTTTGGAGATCTCAACCCTTCTTTATTCATTTCCTGATAGACTGTGTCATCAAAACCCCATGAATAATAATGTAACGGCTCTGTGCAAAGATAAAATCTTATGCTGGTGTGTTGGCTGGAGGGTATATAATAGTCAGTGACAGCCAGCAGATGCAGGCATGACTGAAGATCAGTAATAGGTTATTTACCTGCCATGGGTTGCAGAGATATGAGACAAGGCAGACCAACAATAAGCTTAGGAGAAAATGACATCAAGTTAACCAAACAAATTCCTCCGATTCTTTATTGCTGTTGATTCTTCAGCCTCTTCTTTTGTGCTTGGATCTCCTTTGTTTCACAATGCAGCAATTGCATGCAAATTTTTTTTAACACTAAGAAGAACAAGGTAACCATGATATTAATCACTTGTAGAAAGCGCGTTGTTCTTCAGGGTGAACACTGCAGAATTTTGAATGCGATGCATAAGGCTGAAGGAGATTAAGTGTTTTCTCTGTGGGAAATTAGAAGAAATCCTTCAATGTCTCTTTGTGACAGAATTGCCTGCTTCAATAGGATGTCTCCACTGATCATTCACTGCAGTCATAATGTAGTGGGTGCCAACTTTTTGAACTAACTGGGACAACATCTCTCAACTACTGTTAATCCTTGAATGCACTTCTCACTTCTGGAACAGGCTAGATTCCATGGCTCTGTATAGGCAGCACCTGTAGTCAGGATCAAACCTGGTTCTCCAGAGCTTTAAGGCAGCCACAATTGACGTTGATGTTATGATGTGCATGACAAAAATGAACTTACACTTATTAAGGACCTGTCTCTGACTTGCTACAAATATCCCGGCAGGTTGTTTTTTGATACATCATACATGGGATTACTGTGTCCCATACATGGTTCACAGACCGGACAAGCAGAAACTTTCTTGGGACTGAAATATGCGGTGCTTATACTCCACGTCTTGTCTGTAATTTTATGCCTTTTCTTCCGTAGAAGGTTTAGGAAGTTCAGCATGTCCCCAACAACTCTCACCAACTTCTACAGATGCGCCACAGAAAGCATTTTATCGGGATGCATCACAGCATGGTTTGGGAACTGCTCCATCCAAGACGGCAAGAAATTGCAGAGAATTGTGGACACAGCCCATACCATCACACAAATCAACCTCCCTTCCATTCAGGGGCGGGAATCGCTATCAAAACATGGGGGGACACAATTTGAGGGGCGCCGTTTCTTGGTGGCCGCGCGCACACACACACACACACACACACACACACACACACACACACACACACACACACACACACACACACACACACACACACACACACACACACACGTGTGTGAGGCTACAGCTGTGGGCCCTGTGGATGGTAACATTGGGTGCTGACCTGGTTGGTGACTTGACTTGGTTGGTGACTAACTCTCAACTCCAGCAACAGCAGCGTCATTCACACCAAATTGTGGGGCTTGCATCGGCCCATTCGTCGGGCTTTTCATCACCCAGCGTGGCTAAAAATCGGTCGGTGGGGGCTTCAACATCGGGAGCCTCAATCGCCTCGACGCAGTAGTTTGATTTTAAGCTGTGCCGGGCGATAAAAGGCCTGGCAAATGGGCTGAATCAGCCCTTAGAAACTGTCTGATACCCGCTTGAATCTTTCAAAAGCTACAATGTGATAAATTACACAAACAAATAAAACTGAAGCAAATAAAGGCAAACAGAAGAACCAACCTTGGAGGTGGGAGAGAGAGAGAGGGAGAGATGGGAAAAATAACCTAAATAACGTGAGTGTCCATGAATGAGGGACTTACCTGCAAGCCAGCCAGGAAACCCGTTCGGCTAGAGCCCTTCAAATGGTAATTGTACCCGCATCAAACAGCTTTAAGAAATTCTCCGTGAATACCTTAGTAATACTTGAAAGTCAAAACACAATTGGTGACACATCATGTTAATACTATGTTAATAGAAACATTTAACAAGCGCTTAACAGTGACACCCCCGCTGTCTCGCAGAAGGCAGAGATTTTAATAGATTTTTTTCCACCAAACTTCAAAATTCGGATTACAAAACATGGGGGTGGGATTGTCCCCCACCTCTCAAAACATGGGAGGGACATGAGTCGCCAACACCCCCCCCCCCCCCCTTCCCACCCCCCGAGATTTCCCCCCATGTCTACATTCACACCTCATGCTGCCTCGGCAAGGCCAGCAGAATAATCAATGACGAGTCATATCCTGGCCACTCCCGCTTCTCCCCTCTGCCGTCAGGCAAAATGGTATAGAAGTGTGAAAATGTACACCTCCAGATCCAGGGACAGTTTTTTTCCAAGCTGTTATAAGGCAATTCAACCATGCTACCAATAACAAGAGAGCAGTTTTGAACTACTACCTACATCATTGGAGAACCTCGGATTATCTTTGTTCGGACCTTACTGGCTTTATCTTGCACTAAACATAATTCACGTTATTCTCTTTATCGTGTATCTGTACACTGTGGATGGGTCGATTGTAATCATCTATTGTCGTTCCGCTGACTGGTTAGCATGCAACAAAAGCTTTTCACTTTACCTGTGACAATATACTAAACTTAAATTCAAACGAGTCGCAGAATTTCCCAACAGATGTATTACTGAGGCCATGCACATTGTTGAGGTCTTTTGCATTCAAGCAGTGAAGTGCTGCAATTGTAGCATACAATCTATACAGCAAACAATCACAAAATTGGATCAGTATATTTCTGGACTGCTCTGTTTTGAATCACAATTCTTTCAAATTGGATTAAAGTTGTAAATAGACTTTCAGTAAAGATTTTCTCTTCGGTCTTGAATTGTAAATTAATAAGATTTGAGATAATGAAGAGCAGTGCGTAGAAAAGTGTGGAAAACAATGCTAAATATAAATCATTGGTGCTGCATCTCTCAGAGCGTTGTTTGATCTGCAAAGGTCAGATATGCACTATAGCCTCAGAGTATGATCAGTGAAGACAGAACATGGAGTGGACTGTCATTTTAGTTAGACAAAGAAAGCAGCATTGAATGCAATTTATTTCATGCCTGTCATCAATAAATTTTCAAGATGGATTGTTTTCTGCCTTGGTTTTGACAGAAATTTAAATAGTACCCTTTGTTTAACTGTTGGATGTGAACAGCAATGTATTAGAATTGCAAGTAATTCATGATATAAATCTGGGTGGATTACTCCATTTGCATGGCAGATAAATGGCAAATATTAAAACCGCAGCATTTGTTAGAGCGCACACACAGCTTGAATTTGTCAAAGTTCATCGTGACACTGCATATATTAGTTGAAGGTATTACACTGTACGTCATACCATTTAAAAAACTAGAGTGGGGAGTGGGGAAGATGTGTTTATTGTTTGCAATGCAACAGGTCTTTATAATTGGTGGAAAAAAAAATAATATTGTTAAAACATATTAATTTCACTACATGAAAATCACTAAACAAAAGTTATTTTCACTACATGTCCAATTTAGCATTTTAATTATCGGAAGCTCAGTCAAAGATGTCAGCGTTAAATTAACTGATGCAGCTGATGGAGCAACTACCTCACAGCGCCAGACACCTGGATTCAATACAGACCTCGGGTGCATCCTGTGTGGAGTTTGCACATTCTTCCTGTGACTGCATGTATTTCCTCTGGGCACTCTGCTTTCCTTCCATATCCTAAAGGCGGTGTTTGTAAATTAACTGGCCTCTATAAATTGCCCCTAATGTGTAGGGAGTGGATGAGAAAGTGGGATAGCAATGAACTCGTGTGAACAGGTTAACATGGACTTGCTGGGCCGAAGGGCCCAGGTTAACTGACTTGGGTTTGTACGTATACTTGGTATAAATGTAAATTGGACCTGGTATGTGTAGGATAGTGTCAATGTGCAGGGATCGCTGGTCGGTGAGGACTCAGTGGGTTGAAGGGCGTGTTTCCACGCTGCATCTCTAAACTAAACTAAACATTAACCCTCTCGTTAGATAAAATAATGGGGGAATAGGGCAACACAAGTTGGATGAATGAAACTTGATGATGAGCTGCTGGCTGACAGACCATTGAAGTTGTTAATATAGTCCAAGAAAGTGATATAAGGCATATGGAAAGGATGTGGAAATGATGTTTCCACTGGTGGGAGAATCTAGGACCAGAGGTCATAGCCTCAGAATTAAAGGTTGCTCTTTTTGAAAGGGGGTGAGAAGGAACTTCTTTAGTCAGAGGGTAGTTAATCCGTGGAACTCATTGCCACAGAGGGCTATGGAGCCCAAGTCATTGGATATTTTTAACACAGAGATAGCCAAATTCTTGATTAGAACGGCTGTCAAGGGTTATGGCAGGAAAATGAGATTAGGAGGCAGAGATCAGCATGATTGAATGGCAGAGAGATTCAATGGGCCAAATGGCCCAATTCTATTCCAATAACTTGTGTGAACCTGTGTGCATTTGTGATACTTGTGCAGCAAAACCGAGGTGGAGAGTGACTGGGATTATTCCAAAGGCTAGGATTATTCCAAATCAGAATTGGTAATAGGCGCTCTTGTATAATTGCAAGGTCAGATCAGGGTGATATGGTGGTCTCGATTTATGATAAAACTGGTTCATCGTCAGATTTTGGCATGCAGAAGGATTGAATCTGTGGACAAGGAAAGGAATTTATGGGTAGTATCTAAACAGTGGCTCTAGTTTAGTTTAGTTTAGAGATACTGGCTCTTCACTCCACCTATTTTACTCTGACTAGCAATTACCCTAATCACAAGCACTATCTTATGCAAACTATTGACAATTTACAATTTACAGAAGCCAATTAACCTACAAACTGGCATGTCTTTTGAGTGTGGGGGAGACCCGAGCATCCAGAGAAAACCCACGTGGTCACAGGGAAAATGTACACACTTGTACAGATAGCACCCAAAGTCAGGATGGAACCTGGCTTTAGATTAGTTGAGGGATACAGCGCGGAAACAGGCCCTTCGGCCCACCGAGTCCGCGCCGACCGGCGATCTCCGTATACATTATTTCTATCCTACGCACACTCGGGACAATTTGCAAATGCACCAAGCCAATTAACCTACATTTGGAGTGTGGGAGGAAACCGAAGATCTTGGAGAAAACCTACGCAGGTCATGGGAGAACGTACAAACTCCATACAGACAGCATCCGTAATTGGGATAAAACCCGGTTCTCCGGCACTGCAAGCCCTGTAAGGCAGCAACTCTACCGCTGCGCCACCGTGCTGCCCTCGTTTTCTCAATTTTGATTTGAAAGACATTGGCCAAGCAAAGTGACAAACCAGAGTTGACAGAACGCGAGACATACCTGAACCTTAACAGCGTATATGTGGCATTTTTAGTGCCTTCAGCCAATAATGGTTAGGGGCAACTCATTGATGGGAAGTCTATGTAAAGACAGTGTCTGCGGCATAGCAGAGGATCATCTTTGAGTTTTAAGCAGGTTTGCATCTCACAATTTGTTCCTGCTTGGCGTTGAAGGTCCAAGTTAATCCAGACTCCACCCACTGTGTACCTGGGGAGTGTGGTGTGTGGATTTCTCTGTGTTAGCAAATTGATGCAACTGGAAAGAGAAAGCATCAGTGTGCCTAAACTGGAATGATTTTGGTCAGTAAATCACATGATAATTTGCAGCCATGAATGATGAGTCTAATTAATATTGGAAAAGTATTGTAGTAATCAAAGCAATCAAATGTCAGAAAACTTTATAAAAACAGAAAGTGCTAAAATGTCAGGGTGCAACTGTAGGACAAGAAGGAGGGTCAACGATTCAGGTTGGCGACCCTTTGTCTGAACTCGAAACGGAAACAAAATAAACTTGGAAAGCTGCAGGAAGGTGGGGAAACTTGGGTGACTGGGCATAATCAATATGGTTTCAGGCAAGAGAATGGTGTTTGAAAATATAGTGCAAACTTTGGGGTTGTAAGCACACGGTAGATTAAAGGTGAATGGAAGTGTGTGATGATGAACCAATGTGACATATCTAGTCAGTCGGGAGATGATTTGTGATTTCAGCTTCTCTGCAGATAAAATCACAGCAGTTGTCCCAAATTAAACATAATCATGAGGAAATGGGGCACTTCAGGTAAGCAGGAGTAGGCTATGCTGTCAGCTATAATAGTAGATTTATTACCTCTGATGCATGAGACATCGAGCAGAAGAATTATTGGAATGACATATTATTTTCTGCATTTTGTTGTCCTTCTCCCACTACCCCCTTCTCTCTCTCTCCTCTTCCCCTCCCCCCATTCTGTCTCTAACTCCTCTTTCTCTGCCCCTCCCACCTCCCTTTCTCACATCCTTACCTCCCCTCTGTCTTGCAGCTAGTTTCCTTTCATTCTCCCCCCCTCCTTTCTCTCTCTACCCCTGCCCCTCACCACCACCATCCTCTACTTCACCATCACCCTGTCCCCCTTTCACCTCCCTCTCCTGCATCCTCTGCTTCCCCTCTTCCTCTTGCACCTTTATTCTCTCTCCGTTTCTTTCCCCCCCCTTCTATCTCGGTCTCCTCTCTCCCTCTCCTGCTGCCCCTCCCCACCATCATCTACGCCCCCTCATCCTCTCCCTCCTCCCTCTCTTTCACCTTGTTCCCCCTCCTTTTTCTGTCTCCTGCTCCCTCTCCCATTGCCCCTCGCCACGATCATCCTCCCACCATCATCCTCTCCCTCCCCTCTGTCTTACATCTTTTTTCTCTCCTATCTCTCTCTCACTCCCCCTTTCCCTTCTCACCTTCACCCACCCCCTCCCCATCACCACCTTCTCTCCTTTCAACTCTGTCCTCCTCATCCTCTCCCTTCCTTATGTCTTACATTTTTCCTCTCCTCTCTTTTTTTTTCCTTCCAAAAACTTTATTCGACACAGTCATACGATACAACACATCAAAACATAATCAAAATAACACGATATCAAAAAAAATCATTGTAGTACAACAGTACATTCATTGTTTACAATACACTCAACCCCACGCGGTGACCAGTGTTGACGGAAGGACTCCTCCTTTCTTTCTCCCCTGTTCTCTCTCTCCCTCCCCCTCCCCCTCCCCCTTCCCACCAAAATCCTCCTCCTCACCACCCTCCCCCCCACCCCCTACCCTTTCAACTCATCCTCTCCCACCCCTCCCTGTCTTGCACCCTATTTCTAACTCTCACTTCTGTTCAGCAATTTTATCACCTCAAAAGATTATCTTGGATGCACAGATCTCTCACTGAGGTCAGTGGACTGGGATGACTCATTGCAGCCACTACTAACATTGGGCCTGGTAAACCACATTCTATTAGTTGGACAGCCGAGTACAGTTTCAGCTTCAAAGCTTTAAGCGTGTGGCCAATTTAATTTTCTGACCGACATTCCAAATGCAAGGAAATTAAATAGCTAAAAAACTATGTGCAATTTCTTCTCTTAATAATCCATCATCTTTCCAGGATGATTGATTTTTGTTTTGGTCTGCGGCATTAAAAACTCATGAAAATTAATTGCTGGTCATATTTAGATTTTATCATTATTCTAAACTACCAATTGCTTCACCGAGTGCTTCATTTTACTCTGTGATCGCCAGTGATATGTGGGACACAGATCTGCAGGTGAGCTATTACACTTTCAGCTTTGCTCTGCTTTTTCACTTGTTATCGTCTCAGTCGACAGCTCCATTTTTCAGCTGTCAAATTTCTAAGTCACTTGGGAGCTGGGGATCTATATACTGGGAGATGGATGACCCTGGGAACTATATAAACTGAATTAAACATCATTTAAATAGATAATGAGTTTGGTTTCTCTCCCTCCCTGAATATTTAAATTCCGACCATTAAAGAACTCGTGATTCAAAAGGATGGACGGGTTAAGTAAAGTTAGCAGCAAATTACTGTGTCTTAAATTGATGCAAGGTAACTGGCCTATCAATGCCCTCATATTTCGCTGTGGCAGCTTACAACCCAGCAGCATGAATATTGATTTCTCTATCTTCAAGTAACCCTTGCATTCCCTCTCTCTCCCCCCACCGAGTCATCCTACTAGTTTCACTGTTTGTAGACCTCGTTATCACCTTCCCCACGACCAGAAATGGACCGTTGTGGGCTCCAGCTTTCATTGATCGTCTTTGTTTTTTGCATAGCTTTCATTTATTTGTTCTATGTTCTTTATCTTTCTTTATTTGTTCTTTATCTCGCCCAAATCGTCACCTATTCCTTTTCTCTGGTGATGCTGCCTGACCCGCTAAGTTACTCCAGTTTTTTGTGCCTTATAGTTTTGAATGGATGCATTTGTCCATTATTGAAGATTCCTTGGCTGAAGCCTAATGTTTTGCCATTCAAAGTACAGCAACATTTTTTATTAAAGAACAAATATCTGAAATCTGAATGGATCTCAATTTTTTTTTAAATAAGGTGAATGTGCAAAAACCTCTTTAGGGGATCAAATTTGTGCAACAGGTGTCTTTTTTAATGTTATCATTTTGTGAGTGATTTAATCAGTTCCTCACTCTATCAATCACCTCACCTTGTCAGGTGACATACAATAGCAATCATGGTAAAAGCTGTCAGATATATCAAAAGAGTTGACTGGAAAAGTCACCGAAGCAGAATAAACTTGCTCTAACCCAATGACATAACACTGGAATGATGCACAACATAGATTTGTCTTTATATTAAAGCAGCAGCAATTTCTTACAATTTTGATTAATTGGTCATAAAAACATTAATCGAGTACGGTGTAGTTGATTAATGACTTGCCATAGTCTGTCGAGAGCTTGTATTCATTTAGATTATTAAGCTCTAGAACCTTTCAATGGCAAAGGCAGTTGAAGCATTCTTGTTTCATTTTTATGTGAAATAATGGCATGAGAAGTCTTAGTTTATTTGTACCCAGGATGCAAGTTTGAAAGGTAAAGCATCCGTATACGATTTTGTGATTAAATATTGACCAAAAGATTATTTTTCCAACAAATCCTTGTTTTTTAATTTTTAATTTTAGCTCTTTATTAGATATTTAAAGAAATAAAATGGAATCCTCTCACACAAAACACAATTGCCGACCAACACACTTTCCTATTTAAATGGCTCCATGATTTTTAGCTTCAGTGCTTGATCTGCCGGTTAGTGGATTCCAAATGTAGTTGTTCTCAGCAGAAAGGAACACCACTTCATTAATGCTAATGCTACTGTTTACCAATCGCAAAGGTATTTTGGGGACATTATTCAAGTCGAAGGAACCAATGCAGAGAGCAGTTAAAATTTGAAGAAAAGAACTACAGATGCTGGTTGACACGGTAGATGGAAACAAATTGCTGGAGTTACTCAGCGAGCAGGGTCTGACGAAGGGTCTCGGCCTGGAACATCACCTATTCCTTTTATCCAGAGGTGCTGCCTGACCTGCTGAGTTACTCAGCAGGACAGCAGGGTAACTCAGCAGGACAGGCACCATGGAGAGAAGGAATGGGTGACTTTTCAGGTCGAGACCCTTCTATCTTCAGATAGCAGTTAAATTGGGCATTAATGGGGGAAGGTAACTGGGCAGGCAACAGTTCAGTGGAAGCAGCGACAAGGGGAATTTTTCAACTGGGAAAGTTGAAGTGAGCATGAAGAGAGATGGGAGAAAAGGAAAAGTAAAGTTGAATTTAAGTCTTGAAGGAGCCTTAGAGAGTTGACCTGGTCACCATGTGGAATAGGGAGAAGCACAAAAAGCAGTCAACCTGACAAATTATTTTATATCGTCTCATGTTTTCTCACAGCATTGAAAGTGGCTATTCAGCTCATTGAGTATATGCCAGGCTACAAACCAATCTCATCAATCCCGTCAGATAGTTCAGGCAGAAGCACGGCAGGGAGTGACAGAATACATTTATTTCAGTGCAAGAGGCCTGACAGGTTAGTTAGATGAACTCAGGACATGGATAGATACATAGGGTTGGGATATTACAGCTGTATACAGCTTTGGGGCGGCACAGTGGCGCAGTCGTCGTGTTTCTGCCTGATAGCACCAGAATTCTGGGTTCGATGCTGACTACGGGTACCGTCTGTGCAGACCTTGTATGTTCTCCCTTTGACCACCGGTTTCCTCCTGCTCTCTAAAGATATACAGGTTTGTAGGTTAATTGGCTTTGGTAAAATTGTAAATTGTCCCTAGTATGTAGGATAGTGTTAGTGTGCGGGGGGATAAGCGTGGACTCGGTGGGCCAAAGGGCCTGTTTCGGTGTTGTATCTCTAAAGTCTTAAGTAACGTCTAAAGACTATAGCTGAAAAGTGGCTGAGGGAGGGACAGGACTGGTAGCTCCACATTCCAGGGTACAAATGGTAAGAGAGAAGGGGGCTGGTGTTTTTGATGAGTGTGAACAACATGGCACTGCTTAGAAAGGATATTCCTGGGGAATCACCCAGTGAGGCCGCATGGGTGGAATGAAGAAATAGGAAGAGAGGGATCACTTTAATGGGATCCTGTTATAGGGCTCACATAATCAGCAGGGGATAGAAGAGGAAATATGTGGGGGCGATCACAGGTGGTTTAATGAAGCATGGTTTTCTTTCACTGTCGTCCTGTCTCTCTATGACATTAATTAACACTTTTTCAGCAGGATTCCTGTCTCTGTAGGAATGGCGGAAAATACATTTGGCAGGCTTTAACTCCCTTTTTATCTTGCATAATTGATGTTTTGAAGTTAGGAAAGTATTAAGAAAAATGAAATTCAAATTCATAATACGTTCATCCACTTCTACGTGGAGTACACAGGCACTGGAACTTCTTGAAGTCAAGTACAAACTAAAGGGCAGCAATTAGTTTGATATTTTTAGCTGAAATGGTGTGCTTGTTTATATATCATTTTTAAATACCCGGTATAATCTAGCATCTGCAGTTCCTCTCTGCACACTTTGTGCTTGTTTCCTGAATCAGTGACTTGTTTTTTTTTTGTTTGCACAAGTTGAATGCTTGATTTGTTTGTACTTCTGATCAATGAGCAGTGCAACACTATGCTTCATGCAGGATGATCTGATGGTGTGCACTGAGGGATCGGTTTTGTAAACCAAAACTGGGTTTTCCATTCTCGCTCAGATGAATAATAAAGCACTCGTGACACTCGGAGATAAGTAGAGACATTAAAATAATAGCATGAACCTGAAGATAATGTCATGCCATTGAACATGAGTTGATCAATTTTTGCCTTGCATGAATTTCTTGAAGAGGATGGTGAATTTTGAGATGGTGTTCCTGTACTTACCTTCTTTATCACCTCCATCAACCCTTTTGCTCTTGTGTTGATGTTTGCACAATAAGCCATTAGTCTTCCTTCATCGAATAGCTAAAGGAAATAGCTCTTCACTTGAACAATTGAAAACATTTGCATGAAATATTTATCAGATTAATTTGGCAACAAAACTGCAGCATAAAACCATTCTCAAAGACAAATCAACAGGAATATAACCATAAATTGGAAATATAAAATGATTCAAGGTTATTTATTTTAAAACACAGAAGATAATAACTACTATAATCTGGGTTCACTGCTTTAATTTGTCGTTTGCTGTTTCATGAATCCATCTCATTTTATTTTGGACCCATAAGAATTATCATCTATAACCTGTCTAATAGAAACCGCATGTCATTGTGGTTCCCTCCCATTTCATTTCTTCTGAATGACATCCGTGATGTCTCTTCCTTGGTCTATTACTTTGACATTTTCCATTTGTTGGTTCATGTTTGCCACGAATGCACGTCTGTGCATCCCATCTGTATCTCCACCCCACACCCCAAGCATTGTCTACTTCTTCACGGAGCAGAAGCCCGATCTGTTCCTTTCAGCCGCGCGTTCACTTGGCTGAACTCATTCTCAGCTTGATTCACTTTTTCCTCAACGCCATTCCCAGTTTCCAGATCAAAAGTATAGCTTTGGAGCAGGCACGAGGACCAGCTATGCCAGCCCTTTCTGTGGAATCCTTGCAATGGTCTTTGTTTTTTGTTTCATCCCACTCAGATCCCTCCCACAACTCATTTTAATATGCTGCTTCCAGAACTCAAGCAGATCTCTTTTTTAAACATTTGCTGGCAATTTCCACTCTACTCACACCTTTACATAGTCCAACTCTAAATCTTCCCTTTCATTTTTGGATTAGTTTTGTGTAGTTCAGAGATACAGCGTGGAAACAGGCCCTTCGGCCCACCAAGTCTAACGATGACCAATGATAATAATAATAATAATACATTTTATTTAATGGCGCCTTTCAGGACTCTAAAGGACACTGTTACAGATTAAAATAATCAAATTACAAACATATAAACAAAATGAAACAAAAAACAAGTAGTAGGGACATCAACAATACACAATTCAAAGAGAGACCTGTACATTAGTTATATCCAACACGCCATGGACAATTTACAAAGCCAATTAACCTACAAATCTTTGGAATGTAGGAGGAAACCAGAGCACTTGGAGAAAACCCCTGTCGTCACAGGGAGAACATACGAACTCTGAACAGAAAGCACCCATAGTCAGGATCAAAGCCGGGTCTCTGGCACTACTGCTGCCTCACTGATCTCTGTCTCCATCTCAGTGGATATAGAAGAGACAACCATCCATTACATCTTCTCACAATTATTTAAACCCTACTGCTTCCATTCTCCCACTTCCGCTGTCTTTATTCATAGTTGCTCTGATCTTAAAACTTACCATACAATTCCTCTGAGGTATCTTCATTCTTCTTGAACTATGGCTTCCACTGAAGTTTTTTTTCAAAAACTTGATTGCACCATATTTATATCCTGTACCTCTGCTCTTACCTTCTCTCCTCCTGGACAGAACTAATATGGGGTTCTCTGGCCCACCCTCCACCAAACTTCACGTTCAACAAATCGTCCTGTGCAATCTCACCGCCTTCATTGAGGTTCCACAACTACTCTTTTTCAATATTTTAAAGAGACTACTTTTGTTACGGCTCTGAGTCCGATCTTCGGTCACCACTAATCACTCCCCTCATCGACCACTCTCCTCTTCAAACAAGAGATGTCCCATTTGCCCTTCCATCTCTTTCTTTCCATCTGTTCCCCTCCCACCATCTAGATTAGTTTAGAGATACCACATGGAAAAAAGGCCCTTTAGCCCACTGAGTCCACCCTGACCACCCATTCATATTAGTTGTACGTTACTCCATTTTCTCGTCCACTCCCGACACACTAGGGGGGCAATTTACAACAGCCAAGTAATCTACAAACCCGTCACATCTTTGGAAATGGCGGAGGAAACCTGAGCACTCGGAGAAAACCCATGCGGTCACGTGGAGAGTGTGCATACTCCACACAGACAGCAGCCGCGGTCAAGATCGAACCCAGGTTTATGGCACTGTGAGGCAGCGGTTCTGCCAGCTGAGCTTCCTCTTTAATTCTCCACCCCACTCTGACCTATCTGTGGATTCCTGCACTGTTATAATGAGGCCCAACATCCATTTGAAGTACTGCGCTTAATACAGGTCTACCAGTGATTTTCTGGCACCCTTGGCTCCAGTGCTTTTTTGGATTATTTGTTTTTGCCGGACCAACAGAGGTCATGCCTCCGAGAGGAATCCAGAGTTGGTCTACAGAACGGCCTGCCTATGCAGCTGAAGAGCGGAGATATCAGTGTGAAAAGTTGGCCTTGGAATTTGGCTATGGGAACGGAACTGTTGGCTCCAGCTGGGCCAGAGTTCCAGAGCCCCGACTACAGGGGCAAATTCAACCCGCAGATCGGCACAGATGTCCTGAAGAAGTCGAGATTGGCCACGCTTACCCAGCCAAGATACACATTTTCAGGGGGAACTTCCTGGGAGGGGGTTTTTCAAGGGCACTCTTGTGTTTTGTCAGGATTAAAGCAGGCGCCGGACCATCAGTTGCTGGAAAATTGGTGTACTCCATCTAAATACTTTGTAGCCTTCCAGATTCAATATTTAATTTTGACACTTCAGGGACTGATTTTCTGAACTGACCAGTTGATCTGTGACTTTGGCTCACAATGTCAATGTCAATGTCAAACATGATCCCAGGTTAAACTAAACTTCTACCTGCATGTGATCCACATCCCTGCATATCTGGGTGCATATCTTAAAAAGCCTATTAATTGCCACCATTGCATCTGCCTCCATCATCCTCTGCTCATACAACTCTGTGTTTTAAATAAAACTTGCCCCACACATCTCCTTTAAATTTTTCCACTCCTACCTGAAAGCTATTCCCTCTTCTTTGACATTTCCAGCCTGGGGAAAAGGTTACGGTGTCTACCCAATCTATGCCTCTCACAATTTTATATACTTCTCTCAGGACTTCATCAGCTTTGGTTGCTCCAGTGAAAACAATCGAAATTTGTCCAACCTCTCTTGATCATTAAGGATCCGTTTTACTTTCTCCGTTAGCATTGCATGCTTTGCACCTCTGCATTTTGCAACTTCCACATTCCTCTGTCTTCACTTCAAAATGTTTATGCTCTTTTCCTCAGGCTCCCCCTCCCCTCCCCTCTCTCTCCTATTATCAGATGATCCCATTTACAGCATATCATTGTGGCAACCACAAACTGATATTATTTGTGTACCCACTCTCCTTGTGAATTAAAACTAATGTTGTCATTCTTTACTAGTTTTGACAAAGTATCTGAAACAATGACCTTGTTTCTCTTTCCAAGATATGGCCTGACCTGCTAACATTCCCCGCATTATCTGTTGTTAAAGTAGAATCTATCAAGGGTACTTCCACAAATTGAGATTGCCATACAGCATGAAAACAGGTCCTTTGGCCCAACTTGACTATGCCGACCAATATGCCCCAGCCCACAATGACACCTTATCCCTCTAAACCAAGGGTTCCCAACCTGGAGTAAATTTTGCCTGATTCTGGATTTGTACATATTTTTTCACATTGACTTACTGTGTTTGGTTCTGGTATATCGGTATCCGTTCATCATTAGCTGTTCATAAATAAGTTAGATAACATTGATATGTGCTAATAAAGTTGCCAGGGGTAAACGGGACTTAGAAACATAGAAAATAGGTGCAGGAGGAGGCCATTCGGCCCTTCAAACCAGCACCGCCATTCATTGTGATCATGGCTGATTGTCCGCTATCAATAACCCGTGCCTGCCTTCTCCCCATATCCCTTGATTCCACCAGCCCCTAGAGCTCTATCCAACTCTCCCTTAAATCCATCCAGTGATTGGCCTCCACTGCCCTATGTGGCAGGGAATTCCATAAATTCACAACTCTCTGGTTAAAAAAGTTTTTCTCACCTCAGTCTTAAATAACCTCCGCTTTATTCTAAGATGGGACGAAAAAGGTTGGGAACCCCTGGTCTAAACTGTTCCCATCCATAGTGTTGTTACTTCCTCTTATACAGGGTGTTATTGTACAATTATTACAATCTGGTATTAGTGTTTTCAATATTGGTTTACCCACTAACTGAAACTGGAGAGGGTTTCCACTAACACAGATTGGCCACAGTGTTCCAACTAATCCAGACAGCTATTGGTGCTCGAACTAACACAGATTGGTGTTGTTGTCCCACTGACACAAACCAGCATGCAGATGTTCTCTATTGAGATAATCAGATTACCTTTGCTACAAACTCGTTGCTGGAAACCTTTTTTGGATTAAAGAACATTGACAAACTGTTCTCTCTCATTAGGAACAACGAGTGGAACAGTATCATTATTGTTGTTTTGAATGTGAGTTTATGAGTAAAACATGTTATCTGTTTCATACCCCAGTGTGCTCGGTTAGATATTAGCTTAAGTGCTAATTTGCAAATGAAACCATTTGACGTCAATATTGAGAGAAGCAAAGTCAGATTAAATTTGGTAGAGTGGTTTAGCACCTGTTTTAAAAGTTATTACCAAGGTGTGAAACTTCCTGAGGGAACTAGTGTTCAGCATGTTGAAGATGGGATTGAATCCACAGCCGTGTTTGTGGGCTCGTTGCAGGTATTTATGTTCTTAGCTTCCTCCCAACTGGGCAGTGCAAATTAAAAACAAAAAGTTTCAAGTGTTTTAAAAATAAAAAGATTTACTTGCTTAAGTTTTGCAGAGAAATGTTGTTGTTCCTGCAAAAATGCTTAGAATTTAATGTGGTTTTAACACAATTTGTAATTTCAATTATTTATGACTTAAATAAGTTTCATGCAACATTGTTCTTGCAAATATTGTGTGTGTATATATTATTTGTTTGTATCTGATAACAAAATAATCCAAAATGTGGTAAGATATAATGAAGTGATAATACAGAGATTATAAGGTAATAAACTAGTCAATTTAAAACATATATGTACATACACATATCTATATGTATGCAGATTTTACTTATTTATTACCCAAGCACATATTTGATTATTTTGTGTTTGCTTTAGATTTTTTTGTTTTGCTGTTGTTGTCACTCTGGATATCTGGGTTTCCCCACTTTTGGTACTGAGTGTTTCTCCTGCTATCTACATGTGATAGAATAAACCATGAGGAAGTGGAACTGAGAGCAATGCTGTGAAAGTGTAGATTTAATGAAAGAAGTTGACAAGTAGAGAGTTAGGAGGTACAGTGGTGATGGGAAAGGGAGAAATGGCATATGAATGTTGGTAAATTTTAAAATAAAATTTCCTTCAGGTGCATCTGCACTGTTTTAATTCTATTTTAGTCTCCCACACTGTGATGAACAGTTGGTTCAAATTTAGACGTGCATTGTCAATCTGGAAAGAGACTATAAAATGTGTGAGAGTTTGAGATTGTTCCTAGTCTAATATTAGACCAATGTGTTTGTGCTCAGCTAAAACGAGTGCCCTAGCAATATTACAGTGTTTAAAACTAATGTACAAAGTTTGCAGGTTTCTTTAAGAAACCTCAACTGTTTTGGTCTTGTGAATTATACTGATGAATGATATTGTGAATGATCTAATGATTTCTAAGGAACATATGGCTGTATCAATGTTTACAAGTATTTAATTTTGCCAATTGCTCTGGCCTGGAATATTGCATGGTATCAATGTTTGCAGATTTTCATACAAACTGCAAACTGAGGTACCCAGTTGTTTGTGGTAAGGATATCAAAAGGTTTTGAGGACTAGTTTGCTGTTGAGAGTAGAATCCACCATATCAATTCAATGATATGTTGTAATTTAATAGTCACTCTTTCTTCCCTGCTGCCCACCCTTGACCTTCGCTTCAACCCTGTGGCTGCAATAAGCTTTTCCAGCTGTGCAGCCCTCTCTGCCTTGAGGCTTCCAACCAGCAAGCAGATGAGGATGCAAGAGGAGTTCTGACCATAGGCTGCCAAAGGACCAATTCATAAACTTGGTAATCAGGGACATACAACAAAACAATGGAAACTATTTACATGTTTAAAAAAATATGACAATAAATTATTCTCCATTACCATTTCAACAAAATAGTTAATAGCTTTTAAAACCCATTCAATGTTAATTTGAATATAAATATACAGAATCATTTTTTAATAAATGCACTAAGCCAAACCAATCCTCCCATCTCATTGGAGGCCTTTGAACTATCTTTAACTGGACTTTATCCTGCACAAAATGAAATAACCTTAATCCTTTATCTATACTGTGGATGTCCTGCTTGTAATTATATATAGTCTTTCTGTTGACTGGATCGCATGCAACAATTGTATTTATTTTTTTACTACTCGATAATAATTAACAAAACTAAATTAAGGTTAGAAACCACATTCAATTGAATATAGATAGGAGCATGGATATGGTCCAAATGAAGGTAGGTGGGGCGAGTGTAAATGCAGTCATCTTGGTTGGAATGGGTGATTTTGGCCAAAGGGCCTGTTTCCATGCTGCACTACTCTATCTCTTTAACTATTAAGGGCTGTCCCACTGCAGTGACCTAATTGGCGAGTTTAGGAGATTTTGGAAAAAGTATCATGTAGAAGACCTCCTTCGACTATGGCGAAGACCTCCTTCGACTATGTTGAAGTCAAGCTTCGGAAAAATTGGACACTGAAGAGTGGAGAGTGAAGACGATCTCCTTCGACTATGTTGAAGAGTATGACTACTTTGATTACCTTCAAGTAACATGCCGACCTACTTCGACTAAACCTACGAGTAAAAAAAAATCTTTTTTTTTCTCTTCCATGGCAACCTTTTTTTACTTGCGGGCATTTTTCAGTATGTTGAAAAATACGCTGCAACCTAGGTGAGGCCACGAGTACGCGGGGACTATTCTCGAGCATGAAGGAGAGTTACAATGACCTCCTAGGACCTCGTGTCAACAATGCTGCGAGTATGAGTCGAGGGCAAACTCTTCTAATCACGCCAATTAGGTCGCCGAGGTGGGACAGCCCCTTTATCTGAAGGCTGGTTCTGACCCAAAGTGTTCTCCAGAGATGCTGCCTGACCTGCTGTGTTATTCCAACACTTTGGGTATTTTTTTAAAATTCCATGCAATCTACAGATAACACAATTTAGTATAACACAAAAGATGAACTAAAATCAATATTGGGACAAGGCTTCACCAAAATTGCTTGAGAGTTGTAGAATTTGTCAATGCTGCTGCTTAAGAGTTTTGCTATTAAAATTAAACAAAATGGACTTGACTACCTCGTAGAAGCATAAAGGTTTTTTCTGAAGCGATATAAATGAAATGACCAGTAGTACCGTTTGCTTGGTCGGGAGGGCAATAATCCCTGCTCATCAGTGCTCTTTGGAGAAATGGACTACCGATTCTCAACACCTTCAGATATTAAAAAGGTGTCCCAAAATCCTCCCAATCAATTGGCATGATAAGCAAACCAAGATCGGGTTTGGCTGTGGCATCGTACACAACATTGCACTCACCAGCATTGAGAGATTGTAGCGATAAAGTGTGGAATCGGGCCCTTTAGCCCACAGAGTCCCTGCCGACCGGTCATCACACCATACACTAGCACGAACCTAGACACTAGGGGCAGCAGTAGAGCTGCTGTCTTACAGCGCCAGAGACTCTGGTTCGATCCTGACTACGGGTGCTGTCTGTATAGAATTTGCACGTTTTCCCTGTGACTGCCTGGGTTTTCCCCAGGCACTCCAGTTTACTCCCGCACTCCAAAGAAGTGCGGGTTTGTAGATTTATTTGGCTTCTGTAAATCTCATAGTGTGTAGGATAGAACTAGTGTCGGGTGGTCGACACTGACTTGGTGGGCTGAAGGGCCTGTTGTCCTGGCAATGGCATTGGGTCAGAGTTGTAGGATCTGCCTGGCCAGTCAATCTTGTTGGTGTCCTCCACTGCTGCTCTGTGCTATTGTAGGCCACATCCATTCCGTGCCCTCAGCCACATGGAGCGGCGTCTGATCCACTGGAGCCCCAGGTTGCTGCAAGGCCTCCAGAGGCCCACATTCCCTGAGCCAGTTGTTTATCCCACATTCTTGATCAGAGAATAAGTCAATGCTGCCATTGATTAATCAGTTACTGCTGCCAATTAAGCAGTCCCTATCTCAGCTCATATTGTCAAGGCACCTAAAACACACCAAGCTGCAAACGGGTCAATTGGCTTCAGGATAAGAGACGGGAACATTCGTGAACAGTGCTGTGAAATGCACATTCAAATTAAATTTAGGCCTGCCACCAAAACACAAGAAAACTGCTTCAGGCATTGCCGGCAGTGGACAGTTGAGAAGTAGCACTGCACAAAGTTACGTCTGCATTAAATATAACTGCCATCATTCTGCTATTTTATGAATGGTATATTTTATGAATGGAATCATAATTGGTAAACTAATTAGCATAATGAAATGTGCATTTTGCTGCAGTCCAAATTATGTAACAACTCCTGTCAAAGGATATTGAATAAGCAAACATAATTAATCATTTGCGTAGAATGATTTTAACTCTTCATAATTATCACAAGCAGGCATTTTTACGCAGCCAGATGGCACAGAAGTGTGCCGCATATCCGCAAAATTTGTTTTGCACTTGGCAATATCACCACAATGTATATGTTCAAAGCTGCAGAATGGAGCTTGATGTCATTGTTTTTTTCAACACATCATTAAGAACTTAACTGCCACTGCTGAATACACATAACAGTTATGAAATTGGAACAAATTCAGAGCTAGCTCTGGAAATTGGTATTAGCTTGTAATAAATAAAGTATATTCTAGGTTTGTTTTTCAAACTTGGACAGTGGGACCCCGTTTCACAGGATGGAAATGTACAAAAACTAGATGGTGTAGCTTTAAGGTGAGAGGGGAAAATATTAAAGGGGATGTGTGGGGCAAGGTTTTTTTTTTTTTTACACCTGCCTGGAATATGCTGCATGTGTGGTGGTGGAGGCAGATACGGCAGTGCTACCAAGAGGTTTTAATATAGGATCGCAGATGCCGGGAATGGAGAGGCATGGATCATGTGCAGGCAGACGAGATTAGTTTATCTTGGCATCTTGTTCGGCATGAACACTGTGGGCTGAAGGCCTGTTTTTGTGCTGTACATTTTGATGTTTGTGGAAGATGGATTCGTCGACACTTCAAATCGCAATTCCGAACCTGTCAGCTGACAGCACCATCAGCGCCAGCTAAAACAAAGAATTGCGGACAAAAATCCCCACACACTGTGCCCGCTCTTCACATTTTGCTATGTATGCCATCACCGAGTCTGGTGACTTATTGTGTGCTCAACCCAGAGAAGGATCTACTGTCATCCAATATAATTGCTGCTGTGACAGTTAATACTCCCAGTGATGCGGACACAGTGCTGGAGTAACTGAGTGGGTCAGGCCGCATCTCAGGAGAACATGGATAGGTGACGTTTTGGGTTGAGACCGTTTTCCAACTCTGACTTCTGGCAGGGAATGCGGATGGTGTTTCCAACGTGTAAAATGTAACTTGCATCAGCATTCATGGAACGTAACCCTTAAGTCGGGGAGTGCCTGGACTGCACTCCATCTCCCATTTTGCTCTATATACTGGACTTGAGTTTGAACTGATTATATCTGATCGGATATACCAAACAAAGCTTTTGACTGTACATCGGTGCATGTGACAATGAACCTGCACTGAAAAGCAACAGTAACTTTGCCAAACTTCACTCTGATTCACTTGACTTAACCTAGGTTAAAGCCAGCATTGACTTAAAATATTCTGGCTACTGCAGTTGTCTGTAAGGCAAATGAGAATAGGGTTTTCAATAGAAAACTGGCAAACACTTTGATCAAGTGTTCAAGCACTTTGGCAAACAGAAGGGCTGAGTTTAAACAGGAAATTTTCCCCAGTATGGAACTGGTTTAGTTTATTCTCATGTATGCTGAGATACAGTGAAGAGCTTTTTTCTTGTGTGCTCTCCAGTCAGCAGAAAAACCATATGTGATTGCAATCGAGCCATCCACTATGTACAGATACATGGTAAAGGGAATAATGTTTAGTGCAAGGTAAAAGATAGTCTGGCGGTCTCTAATTATTCAGATGGTTGCTCAGGACCACTCTCTAGTTGGTAATTGGATTCTTCAGTTGCCTGATTACACCCGAGATGAAACTGTCTCTGAATCTGGAGGTATGCGTTTGAACACCTCTCTACCTTTTGCCTGTTGAGAAAGGGGAGTGACCAGGATGAGGCTCATCCTTGATTACTCTGGAAGCCTTGCCGAGGCAGCGGGAAGAGTAAATGGAGTTAATTGAAGGGAGATTGGTTTGCGTGATGGTCTGAGCTGCATCCGCAATTCTCTGCAATTTCTTGCTCAGTTGGCACAAAACCCAGCGGAATTCAATTATTCTAATGAAGGAGCGGAGAATTGATGGTCCCGGATGACTACAAATGAATACCATGCGAAAGTACAAGGAAGTGAAAGGCAGTGAAGGAAGTGAACCGTTTGAAGAGAAAAGGAGAGGGAAAAAAATAGAGTAGGAGGAATTTCAGGGACGGCAGAAGAGTTGAATATCTTCAGGATTAAATTGTAAATTAAATTAGAAAATTATGGAATCACTCGGCTAGATATACAATAGTAATAACTGATTTTATTTTTAAAACAATGGTGTAGAAGCCATAGTTCTGATGAAAATAACTCATTCTTACAGAAGCAGACTGACTTTGTTCAGTATCAGCAGCTGTAACATAATTCTGCATTTAACTATTCCCCAATGGAGTGTTATTCTCCAGAGCTTTTGTTCTGCAGAGCCTTAACTGATCATTTGTTGTTATCATGTGAAAGAATAATTAGATTTACATCATGCCAATTAGGATTATAATTGCTGTGCGTGGTCTCATCCTCCTGCATGTTTGTTTATCATGTTGTTTTATGCTTATTTGGGTTAATTTACTTTTGTTTCCTAAGTGACAGCTGACTTGAAGTTGGGGAATGCTGCAGGTGACTGGTGCAGTGGAGATTAGATTACAGATACGGCATGAAAACAGACCCTTCGATCTTCGAGTCCACACCGGCCATCAATCACCTGATAACACTAGTTCTGTGTCCCACTTTCTCATCTACTCCCTTCACAATTGGGACATTTTTTTTATAGAAGCTAATTAACCTACAAACCCACATGGCCTTGGAATGTAGGAGGAAGCCTACGCTGTCACAGGGAGAATGTGCAAACTCCACACAGACAGCACCCGAGGTCAGGTGTACTGGCGCTGCAAGAGTAAATGGTTTAGTTTTAGTGCACTACTTGTTTGCAAAGAATCAGACAAAAGTTAATGTACTTTGAATTTTGACCCCAGACCTTTTACCTCACCATAACATTTCATAAAAGCAAGTTATAGATAAAATTTGCATTCATTTGTAATTTTGTTCTGCATAGGATTAAGTTTGTCCACTGGCACCTGTTGAAGGTGCTGTTCATACATCTCAATAGGAATTTTGGAGATGTCCATGAGAAACATAGCAACGTGGAAAGTAGGTAGGAGCAGAATTAGGTCATTCAGGTCTTCTCCCCAACCATGGCCAATTCTCCACAACATATCCCGACCCAAAGTGTCATTTATCTGTAATCACCAGAGCTGCTGCCTGACTTGCTGAGTTACTCCAGCACTTTGTCTATTTTTGGAAATCTCCAGTTCCTTGCTTCTACCTTCAAGGATTCTACGTTCAAGAGCAATTTAGCTGCATTGTTGGTAAACAAATGAGGATATCTTTTTTTCTTTGATAATTGTTGTTGCTTGGTAGCATTACACCACCAACAGAATGGTCAACCAACATTAAATAAGCCTTGTGGAGAATGGGGGAAGGGGTTGCTTATCAATTGCTGCTGACAGTAGAAAGGTTAACCATGAGGGCGAGGCTGGACTGGACATTAAGGCCCTGTGAGAAAATTGTCACAAGGTAAACTCCAGTAAATTATACTGCTCAAATGTAGAGTGGAGTATTTAAAGTGAGAAACACACCAATACCTTTTGTGTTAGAGGATCTTTATGGCTGAAATGTTAACATTTGGCCTATTGTAAAACTTCTCTTTGTTGTGCAATTTATACATTTTTGAGGGGACTTTTAAATGGGATAACAGATGGTGGTAATGCATTGGGGCCTGTTAACACATTGTCAAGCATCTGTTTTATATAATCATCACTAATACAATCTCTACACCATTTTAAAGTCACACAAAATATTTTGGGTTTTTTTCTCATGGGTGACGTTAAATACCAATTTAGAACATAAATATGTATACCACAGGAACGGGCCTTTTGGCCAACACTCTCCATGCCAAACCTTGTGCCAAGTTAAACTAAGCTCTTCTGCATGCACTTGCTCCATATTTCACTAATCCTTGCCTATGCACATGAAAAAAGGCATTTTGGCCCAACTCATCCATGCTGACCATGATGCCCCGATAAAGCCAGTCCATTTGCCCTAGTTGGGCCATATCCCTCTGCTATTTCTTTCCATGTACCTGTTCAAGTGTTATTAAATGGTGTTATAGCACTTGCCGCATCTACCTCTGGCAGCTCGTACCATATACTATCCACCCTCTGAGTAGAAAAGGTTGCCCCTCAAGTTCCTATTGCATCTTGCCCCTCCCATCTTAAACCTATGTCCTCTTTTTTGATTGTCCCTTCGGAGGGTAAAAACCTCCCTTGAGCTTTATTAAGTCTGAGCTAGATTAATTAGCACAATGAAGAGCAGTTCTATAATAGGATAATTTTTAAATTAATAAAGGTACAGTAAACCCTCATTATAATGGAACGGGGAGGGGGATGATGTCCATTATCGCCCATTGTCCGCTATAATAGAGTAAGGGTTTTCCTTCCGTTGACATCAGTGCCTGAGCACCGGGTCAGAATCCTGGAGCCCTGCGCCCAGTGGACCTCCCTCACCACACTGGGTGCAGTGGCCCAAGATGGCCACCCGGCATCACCTTGTCCAGCACTGCTGGGGACTGACAATAACCACAGCCCCTATTCCTATATTCATCGAGAGCAAAATGAGAGGTCAGGGGCATTGGGATGGTGGGGTGAGGAAATCCTGTCTCCCTCTAAATGAGATCCCACGCCCAGCTGCCCACCTGGGGATCAGAATGAAAGGACATCTATATATTATTAAAACTCTCATGTTGCTTGTTTATATGCATTTGTGTGTGCACGTCTTTCCATTTGATCCCAGAACTATGCCAGAACAGTACATGATAGCGCTACAATTTTTGGACCACCTTGCTCACAAATGTCTTGTAGTTTGGTGTATTGTTTTGTTCAGATTGATGTTATCTTTTACATGTTATTCACATTTTCAACTTTACAAAACCCCACTTTGAGTTGCATTGGCAGTTACAGCTATGAGAAACATAGAAACATAGAAAAATAGGTGCAGGAGTAGGCCATTCGGCCTTTTGAGCTCTGCTCCGCCATTCAATGTGATCATGGCTGATCATCCAACTCAGTATCCCGTACCTGCCTTCTCTCCATACCCCCTGATCCCTTTAGCCACAAGTGCCACATCTAACGCCCTCTTAAATATAGCCAATGAACTGGCCTCAACTACCCTCTGTGGCAGAGAATTCCAGAGACTCGCCACTCTCTGTGTAAAGAATGTTTTCCTCATCTCGGTCCTAAAGGAATTCCCCCTTATCCTTAGACTGTGACCCCTTGTTCTGGACTCCCCCAACATCGGGAACAATCTTTCAGCATCTAGCTTGTCCAACCCCTTAAGAATGTTGTAAGTTTCTATAAGATCCCCCCTCAATCTTCTAAATTCCAGCGAGTACAAGCCGAGTCTATCCAATCTTTCCTCATATGAAAGTCCTGACATCCCAGGAATCAGTCTGGTGAATCTTCTCTGTATCCCCTCTATGGCAAGGATGTCTTTCCTCAGATTTGGAGACCAAAACTGTACGCAATACTCCAGGTGTGGCCTCACCAAAACCCTGTACAACTGCAGTAGAACCTCCCTACTCCTATACTCAAATCCTTTTGCTATGAATGCTAACATACCATTTGCTTTCTTCACTGCCTTCTGCACCTGCATGCCTACTTTCAATGACTGGTGTACCATGACACCCAGGTCTCGTTGCATCTCCCCTTTTCCTAATCTGCCACTGCTAATGATGTCACAGTGGGGATCTCATTTACATAAATTGCCTGGCAGCAGTGTTCCACTGTTACAACGTTAACAAAGACAGGACTGCCAGTGCAGAGATTTGTTACATTGTTGTAAGGGGAGGGAGTGGGGGAGGGGACAAGAAGAAGATTGTTGTTTAACGTTATTTAAACAGATAGAGGGGGTAGGGAGGTGGGAGGAAGTGACTGAGGGTAGGGGAAAGGTGAGGTGGGAGGGAGTGGGCGAAGAGGGAGGGTGAAGAGGAGGGGCAGGGAGTGCTGGGGATGAGGGGAAATGAGCCATGCCTGCGCAGTTGGGGGCTATGGATGAGTGGTGGAATATTGCATTGGGGAACAAGTTGTGTTGGTGGGAACAGGTGAGTGGTGGTAATGGGTTGCGTTGGGGGAATGGGTGAGTGATGGAATATTGTGTCGGGGAATGCGTTGCGTTGGGGGACCAGACCTCCCATGGGGGCTATGGGTGAGTGGTGGAATATTGCGTTTGGGGAATGGGTTGTGTTGGCAGAACCACGCTTCCCATGTGACAGGGACCCAACAGGTCCCACTTGGTCTAATTGACCATAAACATTAACTGTTTCTTCTTCCAAAGA